>JAODAL010007900.1:0-121764 GCA_025379985.1 Phyllomedusa bahiana | reverse complement strand
GCGTGTGATTAGTGTATGCAGGATGAGTCCGTCGTGTGATTAGTGTATGTGGGATATGTCTGGCGTGTGATTAGTGTATGCGGGATAAGGAAGGCGTGTGAGATTTGGTTGGCGGGTTGAGTCCGGTACGGTTTGGGTAGTCGGATGAGTTTGGCTTGTGAGTTGTGTATGGGATGAGTCCGACGTGTGATTAGTGTTTGCGGGATTAGGCCGACGTGTGATTAGTGTACGTGGGATGAGTCCGATATGTGATTGGTGTATGTGGGATGAGTTTGGCGTGTGAGTTGTGTATGCGGGATGAGTCCGGCAAGTGATTAGTGTATGCAGGATGAGTCCGGCGTGTGATTAGTGTATGTGGGATGAGTCCGGCGTGTGATTAGTGTATTCGGGATGAGTGTGGCGACGTGTGGTGGTGTGTATGCGGATGTGTCCGGCGTGTGTATATGTGTTTGTGCGCGTGATGCCTGCGTGTGTGATTTGTGTATGCGGGATGAGTTTTGCGTGTGAGTTCTGTATGCGGGATGAGTCCGGCGTCTGATTAGTGTATCCGGGATGAGTCTGGCGTGTGATTGGTGTATGCGGGATGAGTCTGGCGTGTGATTGGTGTATGCGGGATGAGTTTGGCGTGTGAGTTGTGTATGCGGGATGAGTTTGGCGTGTGATTAGTGTATGTGGGATGAGTCTGGCATTTGATTGGTGTATGCGGGATGAGTTTGGCGTGTGAGTTGTGTATGCGGGATGAGTCCGGCGTGTGATTGGTGTATGCGGGATGAGTCCGGCATGTGATTAGTGTATGCGGGATGAGTCCGGCGTGTGATTAGTGTATGCGGGATGAGTCCGGCGTGTGATTAGTGTATGCGGGATGAGTATGGAGTGTGATTGGTGTATGCGGGATGAGTTTGGCGTATGAGTTGTGTATGCGGGATGAGTCCGGCGTGTGATTAGTGTATGCGGGATGAGTCCCGCTCGTGATTGGTGTATGCGGGATGAGTTTGGCGTGTGAGTTGTGTATGCGGGATGAGTTTGGCGTGTGATTATTGTATGCAGGATGAGTCCGGCACGTGATTAATGTATGCGGGATTGGTCTGGCGTGTGATTGGTGTATGCGGGATGAGTTTGGCGTGTGATTAGTGTATGCGGGATGAGTCCGGCTTGTGATTAGTGTATGCGGGATGAGTCTGCCGTGTGATTAGTGTATGCGTAATGAGTCTGGTGTGTGATTGGTGTATGCAGGATGAGTTTGGCGTGTGATTAGTGTATGCGGGATGAGTCCGGCGTGTGATTATTGTATGCGGGATGAGTCCGGCGTGTGATTATTGTATGCGGGATGTGTCCGGCGTGTGATTAGTGTATGCGGGATGAGTCCGGCGTGTGATGATTGTATGCGGGATGAGTGCGGCATGTGATGATTGTAAGCAGGATGAGTCCTCCGTGTGATTAGTGTATTCAGGATGAGTCCAGCGTGTGATTAGTGTATATGGGAGGAGTTTGGCGTGTGATCGGTGCATGAGGGATGTGTCCGGCATGTGATTATTTTATGCAGGATGAGTCTGGTGAGTGATTATTGTATGCGGGATGAGTGCGGCATGTGATTATTGTATGCGGGATGAGTCCGTCGTGTGATTATTGTATGCAGGATGAGTCCAGCGTGTGATTAGTGTACGTGGGATGAGTCCAGCGTGTGATTGGTGCATGAGGGATGAATCCGGCATGTGATTATTGTTTGTGGGATGAGTCCGGCGTGTGATTAGTGTATATGGGATGAGTTCAGCGTGTGATTAGTGTATGCGGGATGAGTCTGGCATTTGATTATTTTATGCGGGATGAGTTTGGCGTGTCATTGTTGTATGCGGGATGAGTCCGGCGTGTGATTAGTGTATGCGGGATGAGTCCGGCGTGTGATTAGTGTATGCGGGATGAGTTTGGCGTGTGATTATTGTATGCAGGATGAGTCTGGCACGTGATTATTGTATGCGGGATGTGTGTGGCGTGTGATTTGTGTATGAGGGATGAGTCCGGCTTGTGATTAGTGTATGCGGGGGGGGGATTTGGGGGGGGGGGGGGGAGTCTGCCGTGTGATTTTGTGCTATGCGGGCATGGTGTCCGGCGCCGGTGTTTGTAGTGGTGCGTTGGAGTGGGATGAGTTTGGCTGTGAGTTGTTTATGTGGGATGAGTTTGGCGTGTGATTAGTGTATGCGGGATGAGTCCGGCGTGTGATTAGTGTATGCGGGATGAGTCTGGCGTATGATTAATGTATGCGGGATGAGTTTGGCGTGTGAGTTGTGTATGCGGGATGAGTTTGGCGTGTGATTAGTGTATGCGGGATGAGTCCGGCGTGTGATTAGTGTATGCGGGATGAGTCCGGCGTGTGATTAGTGTATGCGGGATGAGTCCGGTACGTGATTGGTATATGCGGGATGACTTGTGCGTGTGAGTTGTGTATGCAGGATGAGTCCGGCGTTTGACTATTATATGCAACATGAGTCCGGCGTGTGATTAGTGTATGCGGGATGTGTCCGGCGTGTGATTAGTGTATGCTTGATGAGTTTGGCGTGTGAGTTGTGTATGCGGGATGAGTCCGGCGTGTGATTAGTGTATGCGGGATGAGTCCGGCGTGTGATTGGTGTATGCGGGATGAGTCTGGCGTGTGATTAGTGTATGCAGGATGAGTCCGGCGTGTGATTAGTGTATGCGGGATGAGTCCGGCGTGTGATTAGTGTATGCGGGATTAAAGGGCAGGTGAGTGATTAGTGTATGCGGGATGAGTCCGGCGTGTGATTAGTGTATGCGGGATGAGTCCGGCGTGTGATTAGTGTATGCGGGATGAGTCCGGCGTGTGATTAGTGTATGCGGGATGAGTCTGGCGTGTGATTAGTGTATGCGGGATGAGTCCGGCGTGTGATTAGTGTATGCGGGATGAGTCCGGTACGTGATTGGTGTATGTCGGATGAGTTTGGCTTGTGAGTTGTGTATGGGATGAGTCCGACGTGTGATTAGTGTTTGCGGGATGAGGCCGGCGTGTGATTAGTGTACGTGGGATGAGTCCGATAAGTGATTGGTGTATGTGGGATGAGTTTGGCGTGTGAGTTGTGTATGCGGGATGAGTCCGGCGTGTGATTAGTGTATGCAGGATGAGTCCGGCGTGTGATTAGTGTATGTGGGATGAGTCCGGCGTGTGATTAGTGTATGCGGGATGAGTTTGGCGTGTGAGTTGTGTATGCGGGATGAGTCCGGCGTGTGATAAGTGTATGCGCGATGATTCCAGCGTGTGATTTGTGTATGCGGGATGAGTTTTGCGTGTGATTGGTGTATGCGGGATGAGTCTGGTGTGTGATTGGTGTATGCGGGATGAGTCCGGCGTTTGCTTGTTTTATGCGGGTTGAGTCCTGCACGTGATGTATGCGGGATGAGAATGGAGTGTGAGTTTTGTATGCGGGTTTAGTCCGGCGTGTGATTAGTGTATGCGGGATGAGGCAGGCGTGTGATTAGTGTATGCGGGATGAGGCAGGCGTGTGGTTAGTGTATGTGGGATGAGTTCAGCGTGTGATTGGTGCATGAGGGATGAGTCTGGCATGTGATTATTGTATGCGGGATGAGTCTGGCGTGTGATTGATGTATGCGGGATAAACTTGCCGTGTGAGTTGTGTAGCGGGGTTGATGGTCGGGGTGTGATTGTGTTTGGGCGGGATGAGACGGCGCGTGATTGGAGTATGCGGTTGAGTTTTGGCTGCACTTTCATGGTCTCCATCGTTGTGAGTTGTGTATGCGGGATGAGTCCGGCGTGTGATTAGTGTATGCGGGATGAGTCTGGCGTGTGATTAGTGTATGCAGGATGAGTCTGGCGTGTGATTAGTGTATTCGGGATGAGTCCAGCGCGTTATTGGTGTATGCGGGATGGGTTTGGCGTGTGAGTTTTGTATGCGGGATGAGTCCGGCGTGTTATTAGTGTATTCGGGATGAGTCCAGCGCGTGATTGGTGTATGCGGGATGAGTTTGGCATGTGAGTTGTGTATGTTGGATGAGTTTGGTGTGTGATTAGTGTATGCGGGATGAGTCTGGTGTGTGATTAGTGTATGCGGGATGAGTCCGGCGTATGTGGATTGTGTATGCTGGATGTGTTTGGCGTGTTTGTGAGTTGGTAATTGCGGGATGATTCCGGCGTGTGATTAGTGTATGCGGGATGAGTCCGGCGTGTGATTAGTGTATGCGGGATGAGGCTGGCGTGTGATTAGTGTATGCGGGATGAGTCCGTTACGTGATTGTGTTGTAGATGAAACCACAATAGGGCTCTACTTTCCAGCAGGGGACCAAATCAGTATATTTGTTGGCACGTGCCAGAGAGAAATCACAGTCTGACACTTTCTCAGAAAAAGAATTCTGTCGTTTATTACACAAACCTCAAGGTTTTTATTAGATCGGGGTGTGTACACATTACCTTAAGCAACATTAATCCACTCTTGAGTGTTCTTTCTTATCTACATTTTAATGATCCTTCTTTTCTCTATTTGTTAGAGAGAAGAAAAACATTCTAAGGTGAGCCAGCCTTCTGGCATTTCTTGGTGTGATCTGAAAACCACAGGACTCCATCTTGTGAGTGTGGAATAGACATTATACATAATACATCTATGACTGTTAATCCTTTACAAGCAGATTATATATGACGGCCATTTGTTAAACACATTAAAAAAGTGTACAGGTTATACCAGGCAACTTGTACGTGCATTTTATATAAAGACATGTGGTTTTTTTTATGATTATTACCATTAAAATAGTGGAAACAAAGGGATCCTCACATATATAACCTTTGTTCCACTCCACAACAGTTCACCCCTTGTGGCTTTGGTATCATGTAATCTTTCTATTGGGACCTTGACACCACAGGACCAATGCTGCATTGGCACGAGTTCCAACAAATGAAATCCCGCATTATCAAAGAGGGTTGGGCTCATTTACTTTCCACCATATGGTGGTCACTTATCCTACACTCCCTACTCAATACTTCAACTAGGGAAGACGTTCTGTCTTTGGGGGCAGGCACATGGTGTGGCCAATGGGTCCCAAGGTTTGTCTTAAGGTCCATGTATTATAGGTGTCTGGCTTTGGACAGCTGTAGGGCTTATGGTAGTGTTGCTGTCATCATAGAGCCAGGCGTGGAAACTGATTCACCATTTGTAGGAATGCTTTCAGACACGCTCTTCCATAGTAGTTTTCACTCTAACTGGATAGATTACGACAAACATTAGGGCGGAAAATGAACTGAAACAAAATGCTAAACAATCACAATACCCCATTTGTACTCTAAAACTCCTGCCATCCCCAACCTAACGAAACCAGTCTCCCCAAGGGTCAGTGATTACCCGAGTTCCTTTTGTGTTATCGGAAAGATCTGACAACCTTTTAATGGCCACAAGTCATTTTAACGTTCGAGTATGTAATTGTCTGGTTTAAAAGTCTACAGCAGGTTTCTCCAATCAATTTTGCCACACTCTCTCCCTTCTCAGCAAAACACCATGTCCAGTGCCGTCCTGTTATGCCAGGGCTTAAAGCAGAGGTTGGGCCCATCTGATCTGCAGGCTAACCTGCAGAGGTCTGGGCCCTCATGATCTGCCAGGACTATCAGCAGAGGTTGGGGCACTCCTTATCTGCCTTGACATGCTAGGGCATTCTCTGGTGTATTCACAATTCTCTGCTGGTTTATATTATATGTAATTTTAAACCTATCTACATTCTTATTAACAGTTAACTTTCGGTAGCAGTGTTCAAACCCAGCGGCAATGGATCCCTGTCTTTTATTATAATCTTCTGGGACACACTTGGGACACTATAAGCATCGATAATACACAGTGGGGTCTTCAAAGCTGCCCTTTTGGGGAGGCTTCTCTTCTCCCTCTTGGATCTCATGCTCGCAGTGGTGTGGCTATCCCCTGACCCTTCAAATCAGTATGTGTAATGGAATGAGTAGTTTGGTCAGGGCACATTGTCACCACCCCTTCAGTTACCCCTCCAAACTTATTCTGACTTTGGAGATTCTCCACATATCCAATATACATCCCACTTGGAAAGAAATTTGATTCTGTAATTTGTTGTGCTACTGATGTTACTATAGTGGAGCAGTACTTTGTGGTGAAGTTACCCCAGGAATCTGCCATTTCCCATACTACTGTTATCAGCTGGTGAATTACCTGGGTAAAACTGCAATCACTACCCATGGCCTTGATGTTTGGTGGTTGATCGGGTTACGTGGCCTTCAATTCCTAACAGTCAGTTGTGGTTTGTGGTGGAGTTGGTATACTGCTAGAAGACATCTCCAGTGCTGATACTGGGAATATCTAGAGGGACAGTCGCCCCTTATGGGGCCTAGCTGCTGAGAAGACATAACAGGTTTATTTTATTGTTGCTGGTTAGCTGTTATATAATTAACCCATTCCGGCCACAAGTTCATATCCGAGACACAGTCTCTACCCTCATGGTGTCATCAGTCGCGTGGGATCAAGCTATGGCTGTCAGTGCTCTTGAAGGTTATATATTGGGCATTTGTGGGTTTTTCCAGTGTGGTGCTGGGACTTCTCATAACCATTTCCCTGGGTCTGTATTCATCTCTTTCAACTGGATTTCTCTTGATTCACCGTGCCACACTTGTATGTATGCTCCCCAGAACATATATGACTCCTTAAGTCTCTGAGGGGTTTTCGCAATGGTTAAGGTTAGGGGCATGCTTTACCTGAGCATTCCCTTGCTTTGGATCAGACTCCAGGTTTTTGCTAGACTCATCCCTTGTCAGTTGGGGTCTTCCCTGTTGAGCTTTTCCTGTTTTTATAAGCTGTCTGTGGTCTGTATCCCCAAGTAATCCGGTGTTCCTTCCCACTGCACCACAGTAGTAGCAAGGAGCGTCCCCAGTACTCATCAGTCACACAGGTATTTTACACCGTGTGCAGTGTTGGATTGCTCATTGTAGATGTTTGCACTGTATGGGATACCTCAGGAAAGCATACACATCTCAAAAATCAAAGGTATATGTGGCTACATGAGCGTATCTGGATGAGTTAAGACTAAATGGTGACCATCCACTCTCTCTGGGTTAATTGGCACACCGATGGGTTCTGCCAAGAATCAAAAGCAACATAGTACTTTAATGTTAAGTTTGAGCTGCTTTGCTTCATCTCGGGGGCTGGAGCGATCTTGGCAGGTGTGAAGCGTGGATCCAGTTGGGCTTTACTGCCAAACTTGACCAAGGTGTGGTCGTGGTAGCAGACTGGTAGAGGCCCCTCAAATCTCGACTCCAACGTCTTACTCACAAAACTTCTTCCCCCCCCCCCCACCACTAAGTAGACCCAGTCTCCAGCGTAGATATGGGCAGCAAAAGTCTGAGTCGGATCTGGAATGGAAAACTCTAAATGGCCTTAGCGGACAACTCTTAACCTTTGCAGTCAAATGTGGAGGTCTTAGCATGGTTTTGTAGCATAACAAACTGCTTGAGGGAAATATGCACCTTGCCTAGGTGGCACTGCGCCTAATCATGGATATTTATAGGGAGCGAGAGAGCTAACGAACCTGGGGCGTGTGCCTGTACTCTAACCAAGCTATGGGCAGGCCTATCTGGCCTGGGCATGCCAACTTATCTTGCCGCTTTATTTAAGCATCCGTGCTTTCAGAGTCCCGTTCCTATGTGCCATTGCACTTACATCTGGGTATTTGCGCCCGTGACAAGCAGGGGTCGCCTCCCTCTCATTATAGCCTCTTCTTCCGTTTCTTCTTGGCTCCTTCTTTTTCCCGCCTTTCCTTTTTCTTCCAGGGGATTTGTTCCTGCATCTTGGCCAGCAGTCTCCTTACAGGTTGGGTGCAACAGTTTCATCCTGCTCCACTGACAGCTGACTAGCTTCCCCTTTCTCACTTCCTGCGGCTGTTCTGTTAGATGCGTGGTCTGTCCAAAGTGGTTTTGTCTTCTGTATTCAGCTTCCCATAGTGCCTTGATTTTCAGTATAGCACTGTCCGTGGCTTGCAGCAGTGATGTCCCAATCAGGACCTGATTGGCTTGTCCATGTTTCACAGGGGTTCCCGCAGCCGTGTGTAATCCTCGTGCCTTCCATATAGGTCCAAAGTCATGGCGCGACCCCGATTGTGTATCTTGAGTCAGTCATTTGTTGGCCATTTTTGTCCTCTGCCAAACATTCATGCTGCCGTCTTCTTGGGATGACTTATGCGATGGCCAGATTCTTGCTCACCGATACTGCGTAGGTTGTGCTGTTGCTCACGCATATCCCATTTGATATCGTCCTGCACTGTCTGCAAATCTGATCCATAGACAAAATTTGAACCATTTCCGGGGGTACAATTGTGAGGGTCCAATCTTCATGATTTCTAAGACATCATGGTTTCTTTCATGTCTGCACCGGATTCTGCTGATTCTCTTCATCATCATTCCCCCTTGAGGAAGGGGTAAGTAAATGGTGGTGGATGATGAACATAAAAGCACAGAAGTGTGACGTTTTACGGCAGGAGCGACGAGAAACAGAGCCTGAGATGCAGTGCTGCTGAAAGATGTGTGCGGTTTGATTGGCGGATAGATGTCACGTGAGCCAAAAAGGTGAGGGAGTGTCGACTATGAATCCGCTGTTTTATCCAGCAGCAACTTTGAGGCTCCATCTACAGCTTGTAAACTGGAAGGTCCTCCCCTTGCCGCTGGGTCTCCAGCCTTTTGCTGAGTGTTCCCAACTAGTCTTTCGGCCTGCAAAGGGCTTGCGCTAGTTAACTCCCAGGGCATGTCCTTCCCTTTCCAATACAAAGAGCTTGAAGGTCTTCTGGTAATCCAGCATGCTGTGAAAGGGCGGACTGGCAATAGCTTTCTTCAGCTTCTGAAAGGGATCCAAGTATCTTCATCAAGGTGGTAGGGAGTTGTCTTCACCGCCCTCATGCCAAGAATTTACTACAGAGTGGATATCCTGTGCTCTTGGATGTGTGACTCAGGATTAGGGACAGACCATTCAGCAGCAGGGTCCGAGTATCTTCTAGTGGTGTCCTCCTCTTATTGTTTTGCGGGGGGCCAGTGTCCTGCTTCTGTTGCAGTTTTCAAGCAAGTAAGTGGTGGTCTTGGCTATGTAAGCTCCACGGGTCGCTCTAGAGTCCGGCCACCATCCCAGGAGCAGGCTTTCAATCCCCACATGTCCCGCAGGAAGATTGTTCTAGATGCCTTTTGCAACTAGATGTCCACAATCTACTGGTTAGAGTCTTGTACTCAGGCCGAACCATCTTCAGCTGTTCCTTCATTGGTTCCAACAGGCCATCCTCAAAAGACAAATGGGTCTGCTAACTTCTCCTTAAGGTCCTTCCGAGGTGCTGTGCTGTGCACGTGGGCCAGCTGATGTGTTCCTGCAGCAGTAGCAGACTTATTTGCCCTGAACTGTCGTATGAGCTCATCCGCTCGTTCTTTCTCCTCTCGGTCATCATCTTGTGTTAGAGCCTGCTCCAAACTGTATCTCTTCTCCCATACCTTGAGGTTCTCAATGTGTGGTCTACCATTTATCTCCAGTTTCCGCATCCAGAATTGGACATTCAGTGCTATGCGCCTCCATCTTGGTCCAGGGAAGTGCTCAAGTGGGGACCCCGGAAGGGGCGGGCATCTATCCAAGAAGGAAGGGTTGTGACATCCTATGGGGTGCAGTAGGTGGGGCTGGAGTAGGAAGTGACATGGAAGGGGACGGGCATTGGCCACAAATTGACTTAGGGGTGTTGCTACATAGGGGATAGCCGAGGGTGGGCTCATGGAGGCGAGGTATTGTTGTGTACAGTTGTGGGGGCGGGCAATGGTCACAAGAGGTTCCTGGTTTTACTAGGCATAGTGGGTGTAATAAGTGGAGTTAAATTGATGCAATGCTATAATAGCTAAAACTGGGATGGCCCTGGGTGATGCAGTTGGCCGTCTTTAGGGCGTAATATCCACAATTACAAACACCCCTCTCTCCACCCTGATTTTAACACCTCACACAAATCCTGAGGTCAGCTCTCCTGCCATTACAGCGGCATGGTGGCATCTCACTTTCCTTTGTTTCAGGAACTTCTCCTGGGGGATGGTACACATAGGCAGCTGCTCCCGCAGGGCCCCCTACCCTTGCTTTTTGATCCGAATAGCTACAAGGTACAGGATTCATGACTTCAACATATCATTCTAAAATCCCTTCATTCTACTTCTTTCTGTGTCAACCCTCAGACATTTCCTCACTGTATCACAAATGCTTTCTGAGGTCTAAATGACCACTTCAGCTACTTGCACATTCCTTCTGTCTACTTATCTCTTCAATTTCTAAGCCACTTTCCTCAAAATCCTTCACTTTACTTATGCCTCTTGATCCTCCTGTTTCTTCATTTCAAAAATGAAAATCAGACTAACATTCTTTGTTCACATCTTAAATCCACCAGATGGCCTGTGCTACTAACCAATTATATAAACTCCGTGGCTTAATTCCTTATCCCTACTAAGCCAGAAGGTGGCTCTGTTCACTAAAACTCAAATACAGCCGAACAGCTCAAATCCTACTTATACCGTTTGTATTTATTAACCATCGGAGGCAAGACATTTACTGTTACAAAACTAGTGAATAGGACTAAGCAGTGCTGAGTTTCTAAGTTTGGACTGCGCCTTTTCCTTTTTTTCTCTCCCACGCTTCTCTATTGAGAAGCAGGTTATTGCTGCAGTCATTTGGTCCTAAACCATTGTTGCCCTTAGTTAGCACGTACACACAATCCCGATCACAAACAATACAAGAAACGTGTCGGATTAGCGTGAAATGCTGACATGGCGCGGCTGTCCCTTTTCTTCACCAAAAAGGGGCGCTCCACTTTCGACTCCAACCGGCCAGAAGAGCGATTAATTACCTCAATCTACTGATTGGTCTCTGGAGAACTGAATTTGCCTTTACTCTTCACCAAGTTGTCTACTCACTGACTCCACCGCCTGGAGAGTATCGGCTCAGTGGAACCCTACAATACTGTGGGGAGCCCCCAGCAAGACCAATCAGCAAATACCACAATACTCAATTGCAGTTATATTATAACAGAAAAAACCACACTGGATAGCAACTATTGGACCAGGTTCGTAATAAGCAGTTGTTGAACAATATATTTATACCTGTCAGGTCCAATCCAGAATATCGACGCCAGGTCCCAGATGCGACCCATCCACAGAGACAAAAACTTTCCAGTGTAAGAGAATTTAAAAATTCCTTAAATGTACTTGTTTTTGGGAGCGGGCCATCTCCTCTGTGTTGGCAGTTAATATCATCTTAGCCTGCATCTTTTCCTTGATTTTTTAGATCACTACTCCTACACAGGTACCATGTGTTGTTGATGAAAACACCACTAAAGGGCTTCTATTTCCAGCTGGGAAGAAAATCTGTATATTAGTTGGCACGTGCCAGAGAGTAAATCAACAGTCTGGTTACACTTTCTCTGACAATAAGTTTTACTTCTCTGTTTATTTAAACAAACTCATGGTTTTTATTAATGATCGGGGGTGTACACATTACCTTAAGACTAACATCCACCCTCTTGATTGGCTTTTTATCTTCATTTTAATCGTTCACTTTCCCCCCTTTTCTCTTTGTTAGATGAGAAGAAAAACATCTAAGCGTGAAGCAGGCCATCTTGGCATATCTAAGGTTTATGTGTGTCTGAACACACAGGTCCTTCTTGTGAGTGGAATTTTCACTATCATAGTTACATTCATATGAAAGTATCTTTACAAAGCAGATTTTATTTGCGGGCCATTTGTTTTCTCATTTTAAAAAGTGTACGGTTATTTACAGGCATACTTTTACGTGCAATATATAAAGACATGTGAGGTATTATACTGATTAATACATTAAATTGAGACACAATGGATCACACATATTTACACTTTGTTACCATCCATACATAAATTGGTGTTTTTTGCGGGATGAGTTTGGCGTATGAGTTGTGTATGCGGGATGAGTCCGGCGTGTAGTTAGTGCATGTAGGATTCGCCCGGCGTGTGATTAGTGTATGCAGGATTCGTCCGGCGTGTGATTAGTGTATGTGGGAGGAGTCCGGCGTGTGATTATTGTATGTGGGATTAGTCCGGCTTGTGATTAGTGTATGCGGGATGAGTCTGCCGTGTGATTAGTGTATGCGGGATGAGTCTGGCGTGTGATTAGTGTATGCGGGATGAGTCCGGCGTGTGATTGGTGTATGCGGGATGAGTTTGGCGTGTGAGTTGTGTATGCGGGATGAGTCCGGCGTGTGATTGGTGTATGCGGGATGAGTTTGGCGTGTGAGTTGTGTATGCGGGATGAGTCCGGCGTGTGATTAGTGTATGCGGGATGAGTCTGGCGTGTGATTGGTGTATGCGGGATGAGTTTGGCGTGTGAGTTGTGTATGCGGGATGAGTCCGGCGTGTGATTAGTGTATGCGGGATGAGTCCGGCGCGTGATTGGTGTATGCGGGATGAGTTTGGCGTGTGAGTTGTGGATGCGGGATGAGTCCAGCGTGTGATTAGTGTATGCGGGATGAGTCCGGCTTGTGATTAGTGTATGCGGAATGAGTCTGGCGTGTGATTGGTGTATTTGGGATGAGTTTGGCGTTTGAGTTTTGTATGCGGGATGAGTCCGGCGCGTGATTGGTGTATGCGGGATGAGTTTGGCGTGTGAGTTGTGTATGTTGGATGAGTTTGGCGTGTGATTAGTGTATGCGGGATGAGTCCGTAGTGTGATTAGTGTATGCGGGATGAGTCCGGCGTGTGATTGGTGTATGCGGTATCAGTTTGGCGTGTGAGTTGTGTATGCGGGATGAGTTTGGCGTGTGATTGGTGTATGCGGGATGAGTCCGGCGTGTGATTAGTGTATGCAGGATGAGTCCGGCGTGTGATTATTGTATGCAGGATGAGTCCGGCGTGTGATTAGTGTATGCGGGATGAGTCCGGCGTGTGATTAGTGTATGCGGGATGAGTTTGGCGTGTGATTGGTGTATGCGGGATGAGTCCGGCGTGTGATTAGTGTATGCGGGATGAGGCCAGCCTGTGATTAGTGTATGCGGGATGAGTCCGGCACCGGATTGGTGTATGCCGGATGAGTTTGGTGTGTGAGTTGTGTATGCGGGTTGTGTCTGGCGTGTGATTAGTGTATGCGGGATGAGTTTGGCGTGTGATTAGTGTATGCGGGATGAGTCCGGCGTGTGATTAGTGTATGCGGGATGAGTCCGGTACTTGATTGGTGCATGCGGGATGAGTTTGGCATGTAAGTTGTGTATGCGGGATGAGTCCGGCGTGTGATTATTGTATGCAGGATGAGTCCGGCGTGTCATTAGTGTATGCTGTATGAGACCTGCGTGTGATTAGTGTATGCGGGATGAGTCCGGCTTGTGATTAGTTTATGCGGGATGGGTCTGGCGTGTGATTGGTGTATGTGGGATAAGTATGGCGTGTGATTAGTGTACGCGTGATGAGTCCGGCGTGGGATTAGTGTTTGCGGGATGAGGCAGGTGTGTGATTAGGTTATGCAGGATGAGTCAGGCGTGTGATTAGTGTATGTTGGTTGAGTCCGGCGTGTGGTTATTGTATGCAGGATGAGTCCGGCGTGTGATTAGTGTATGGGGGATGAGTCCGACGTGTGATTATTGTATGCAGGATGAGTCCGGCGTGTGATTATTGTATGCAGGATGAGTTTGGCATGTGAGTTGTGTATGCAGGATGTGTCTGGCAGGTGAGTGGTGTATACACAATTTTTTCCGCCATTCTCGATGGAACATGGACGTGATAATTTCTTTATAGGACAGTGGAGGGCCCCATACAAAAGTTTTCGCTGCTAGTTCTAGTTATGCCCCTGTCTCTAGTGCTCTTTGGGCCTCAGATGATAGGCTCAGTGACTGCATGCGGCCCAATGGTTTTTTGGACAGTGATTGACATGATAATATAGAATAATATAAAATGATCCCTTTTAATAATACTTATGAAATATACCGCTGCAGTCCAGACTCCAGGAAAAAGTCCATAAAAATTTTTGGTCTGGTTGTTTTCAGTTCCTCGAGCCAGGTGAACCACAGAGATGACTAGGTGTCTTGGTAAGAAGCTCAAAAATAAGGTGCCTCAATCCCAGCTACTTAGGGGAACATCACAGATTATAATAGCTGGCTCTATGTATCATTTTTAATATTGTCATTTTATTATTTCATTTTAGGATCCAGTTCCTGCAGAACATTCAGCAGCCATCAAGTGGCCTTAGATTATGTTGATAATTTGTTTCAACTTGTCCGGTCTTCGACATTATCAGGCACTCAGTCCAATTCCTCCAGGACATCCAGCATCTTGGCAATATCACAGAGTGGAGATGGTGATAGGGATAGACCTATCCAGCCGTTTAAATTATCAAGAGTGCAGACCAGTTTCTCCAGGACATCCAGCAGCTGGGCAATCTTAAACAGGGGAGATGGTGATAGGGAGAGACCTTTCCAGCCTTTGAAGATATCAGGAGCGCAGTCCAGTCCCTCCAGCACATCCAGCAGCCAAGTAATGTCACAGAGGGAGGATAATAATAGGGGTAGACTTGTCCAGCAGTTGAAGCTATCAGAAACGCAGTTCTTTGTTGCCTACGGACATCCAGTAGCCAAGCCAAATTATCACAGTGTGATGTGGGGTTGGTCGATAGGGGTAGACCTGTCCATCACTTGAAGCTATCAGAAACGCAGTCTTGTTGCTCCAGGACATCCAGTAGCCGAGCAATATCACAGAGTGGGGATGGTCATAAGCATTAGTCCTGTTCCAACCTTTCGAGTATCAGGAAAACAGTCCAGGTTCCTCAGGGACATCCATAGCCAAGCTAATTGTCACTGTGTGGGAATCGATGATAGCAGAAGACCTGTCCAGCCCTTGAAGTTATCAGGAGCACCGTCCAGTTCCTCCAGAACATCCAGCGGCCAAGCAATGTCACAGAGTGGGAATCATGATGTGCAGACGAATTGTCCAACCCTTGAAGTTATCAGAAACACAGTCCAGTTCCTCCAGGACATCCAGTAGCCAAGCAATATCACAGAGTGGGGATGGTGATAGGGGTTGATCTGTCCAGTCCTTGAAATTATCAGAAATGAAGCCCAGTTCCTCCAGGATATCCAGTGAGTCGAGCAACATGTCAACTGTTGGAGATGGTGATATGGTAAACCTGTCCAGGCCCTTTAGTTTCAGATAGCACAGGGTCCTAGTTATTCCAGGACATCCAGTAGCCAAACAATGTCAAACAGTGGAGAGGGTGATAAGGGTAGACCTGTCCAGCCTTTGAAATTATCAGAAGTACAGACCAGTTCCTCCAGGACATCCAATATCCAAGCAATGTCACATAGTGGGGATGGTGAAAGAGGTAGACCTGTCGAGTCCTTAAAGTTTTCAGAAGTGAAGCCCAGTTCCTCCAGGATATCCAGTAGCCGAGCAATGTCAAACAGTGGAGATGGTGATAGGGGTAGACCTGTCCAGCCCTTGAAGTTATCAGAAATGCAGTCCAGTTCTTCCAACACACCCAGTAGCCGTGCAGTGTTGCATAGTGGGGATGGTGATAGGGGTAAACCTGTCCAGCCCTTGAAATTATCAGAAGCAGAATTCAGTTCCTTCAGGACATCCAGTGGCCGAGCAATGTCACAGAGTGCGGATGGTGATAGAGGTAAACCTTTCCTGCCCTTGAAGTTGTCAGAAGCACAGTCTAGTTCCTCAAGGACATCAAATATCCAAGCAATGTCACATAGTGGGGATGGTGAAAGGGGTAGACCTGTCGAGCCCATAAAGTTATCAGAAGTGAAGCCCAGTTCCTCTAGGATATCCAGTGGCCGAGCAATGTCAAACATTGGAGATGGTGATAGGGGTAGACATGTCCAGCCCTTAAAGATATCAGAAGTGCAGTCCAGAGCCTCCAATACATCCAGTAGCCAAGCAATGTCCAAGAGTGGGGATGGTGATTGGGGTAAACCTGTCCAGCCCTTGACGTTATCAGAAGCACAGTCCAATTCCATACAGACATCTAGTAGTCAAGCATTATCACAGAGTGGGGATGGTGTTAGGGGTAAACCTGTCCAGCCCTTGAAGTTAAAAGAAGCTCAGACCAGTTCCTCAAGAAAATCCAGTAGCCGAGCAATATCACAAAGTGGGGATGATGATAGGTATAAATGTGTCCAGCCATTGAAGTTATCACAAGATCAGTCCAGTTTCCCCAGGACATCCAGTAGCCGAGCAATATCACAGAGTGTGGATTGTGATGGGGGAAGACCTGTCCAGCCTTTGAAGTTATCAGAAGCGCAGTCCAGTTCCTCCAGGACACCCAGTAGCCAAGCAATATCAAAGAGTATGGTTATTGAATATTGGATTTCCTCAGAAGAGGAGGAGGATTTGGGTAAACCTTCCTGTCGGTCATTCAACAGCCAAGGAAAGTCAAAGAGTGGAGATGAAGATGATGATGGTGGTGGTGATGATGGGGATAGTGATGATGAAAGTGCTGCTGCTGATGATGGTGATGATGATGATGGTGGAGATGATGGGGATGGTGAAAGTGGTGCTGATAATGGTGATGGTTGTGATGGTGGTGGTGTTGATGGGGATGGTGATGATGAAAGTGGTTCTGGTGATGGTAGTGATGATGATGATTGTCTAGATGATGGGGATGGTGATGATGAAAGTGGTGCTACTGATGGAATTGATGGTTGTGATGATGATGGCGGTAATGATGTTGATAGTGGTGATGATGATGGTGGTGGTGGTGATGGTGGTGATGATGATAATGCTGATGATGGTAATGGTGGTGATGATGATGATGATGATGGGGATGATGAAAGTGGTGCTGATAATGGTGATGATGGTGATGATGGGGATGGGGATGATGATGATGGTGATGGTAGTGATGATGATGTTTGTCTTGATGATGGGGATGGTGATGATGAAAGTGGTGCTACTGATGGAATTGATGGTTGTGATGATGATGGCGGTAATGATGTTGATAGTGGTGATGATGATGGTGGTGGTGGTGATGGTGTTGATGGTGGTGATGATGATGATGGGGATGGGGATGATGAAAGTGGTGCTGATAATGGTGGTGATGGTGATGATGGGGATGGTGATGATGAAAGTGGTGCTGGTGATGGTAGTGATGATGATGATTGTCTAGATGATGTGGATGGTGATGATGAAAGTGGTGCTACTGATGGTGTTGATGGTTGTGATGATGATGGCGGTAATGATGTTGATAGTGGTGATGATGATGGTGGTGGTGATGTTGGTGATGATGATAATGCTGATGATGGTAATAGTGGTGATGATGATGGTGATAATGGGGCTGATGATAGTGGTGTTGGTGGAGGTGGTGAGAATAATGATGATGAAAACAGCACTAACAATGACGATAGGGGAAACCCTGTCCAGTCCTTGAATTTATCACGATTAAAGCACCCAACACCAGCTATATCCATGTCTTCTATGCATCCATTTATTACTGTATCCACCTCCTCTGTGCACCCATTACCAGCTGTATCCACCTCCTCTGTGCACCCATTACCAGCTGTATCCACATCCTCTGTGCCTCCATTACCGGCTGCATCCACCTCCTCTGTGCCTCCATTACCAGCTGTATCCACCTCCTCTGTGCCTCCATTACCAGCTGTATCCACCTCCTCTGTGCAGCCATTACCAGCTGTATCCACTTCCTCTGGGCACCCATTACCAGCTGTATCCACCTCTTCTGTGCCCCCAGTACCAGCTGTATCCACCTCCTCTGTGCCCCCATTATCAGCTGTATCCACCTCCTTTGTGCACCCATTACCAGCTGTATCCACCTCCTCTGTGCACCCATTACCAGCTGTATCCACCTACTCTCTGCACCCATTACCAGCTGTATCCACTTCCTCTGTGCCCCCAGTACCAGCTGAATCCACCTCCTCTGTGCACCCATTTCCAGCTTTATCCTCCTCCTCTGTGCAGCCATTACCAGCTGTATCCACCTCCTCTGTGCACCCATTACCAGCTGTATCCACCTCCTCTGTGCAGCCATTACCAGCTGTATCCACCTCCTCTGTGCACCCAGTACCTGCTGCATCCACATCCTCTGTGCATCCATTACCAGCTGTATCCACCTCCTCTGTGCACCCACTACCGGCTGCATCCACATCCTCTGTGGCCCCATTATCAGCTGTACCCACAACCTCTGTGCATCCATTGCCACCTGTATCCCCATCCCTATTACTGAAGGCTGAGAAAGTCCCGGAGATCTGTTTTTCACATCTTTGCAACTTAGGAGGTAAGTGAGCCCTCGGAAGGTTTATGCGGAGGGAACCAATGCTCTCTAACAACTTGAGTCATATAGAAGCAGAAAACATGAGTTTCTTCCCCTTTATCCGCAGGCTTTTGCCCAGACATACATTACCACCTGCCGTACCGCTGGCAGATTTACAAAGAAACTGACTGGGAAGATATTTCCAACATGGAAGAGATTGAGAAATCCTACTGCAACCCAAAGGTTAACAGGTAGGGGCCACCTAAATGATCAGACATGGTGGTCAATTATGAACGGACACCAAGATATGAGGCCTCAGACTGATTTCACTGGCCATGGATTAGTTCATTTCTGAAGTCATAAATCTGTGGCCAGGAATTCCTATGGATGGTTCATAGAGGTGCTAGGGTCACAGATTATTAACCAAAGTGCGACTTCTGACGTTGGGCCTGGGTTGTTTGCTCTTCAGAGGATTGACAAATGGACATCTATCTTTCTAACCTGAATATTCTCCATCACATGCAGGAAGAGTGACCTAAAGGACAGCAGCAATTAAATATTCCAGGTCCTTCACCTCTTACCACCTTACTGTCCACTCAGACATCGGCCTAATGACCTTATGGATATTTCTAGAAACCTGAGCCAAAGACTGAGGTTATAAAATATGATTTCATCAATACAGAGATGTTCCCAATATGGGGTGCAGCCTAAGTCTGAACTGTGTCCCAATTATCCCTCCTAACCCCAAAAACCAGAAGAGCCTCTATGACTTGAAAAAGTTCAATTTTTTTCTGATTTTTAAAATTTAATTTAGAACTGTTTTACTTGTAATTCTATATCATCTTATTTGTCTCTTCTTGAATTGTTGTAAGTTCTGCACCGTTTGTCTACTAAAGCATAATAACACTTCAATAAGTTTAGTTCTTGTAAGCTTTAAAAAGGTCCATAGACCTGATAAAGTGAATAACCCTTTGATCAGTTTTTACGGGTGTTGGGAACTTATTGTCTGTATTTGAGAAGGTGGAAAGCTCGTATCTGAGGGACGTTGACTATGTTGGGGAATGAGTTTTGCATAATTTTAAGCTGAGTGGAAGATGAGTACAAGATTGAGTGAGTGGAGGTAGATTTACTGCTTATAGTCACACCTATGTCACAAGCTGGGCAAGTGTATACATGATCATTGCATTTTCTTTGCTCGTATATATTTTGGGATAGAGAATAACCAGGTGACTCCTCCTACTTGTCAGTTTCAGCGATCCATTGATTGACTTTCTGACCATGACATCTGGCGTGCACCATGTCCGTCGTCTCTCCACCGTATCATCAGTCATGAAGCCGCCTGAATATTTTCTGACCACTGAGTGGCTGTGGTACTGGAAGGATGACAATGGTACCTGGACACAATATGGCTGTAATGTAAGTTGGCACAAGGCACACCCGATACACCAGAGCCAGAAGGAGTCCTAAAGATCCATAAAAGAAGATTAATAATAGAATAAACACATAATAACTGGGGGCAGGGGATCCTGGCCGAGATCATAACTGTCCAGTCAATAAGTTATTTATCTCTTCTATGTTTTTAGACTGTGGGAGCCACCATATTGCCTTCTGACCTAGAGAACGCCTATCTCTCCGATCCCACTGCTATCGTTCCATTCGCCATGGACAGACAAGCTTATGGGATCAATTTCCAAAGTACGGGTGCAAATAATGGAGCAATAAATGGCATTAACATTGTGAGATCCATAAGGGGGCACAGTGCTACATAAATAGCCTAAACACCTATGGCAAAGGCCCCCATTAATATTGTGTTTTGACATGAAGATAAAGGGGTTATTGTAGAAAACCCCTGTAAGATGTCAGGTTCCCTTTTAACAAATCTCTAATATTTCAGAAATGAAGCAGAGAAACCTTAAGGACAGAACCGAGAGAGACGTGCGCAGGAGACCAAGATTTCTAAGTTCTGAAGATGTGGAATCACTGAGAGAACGGTAATGTATGAGATTAACATTGAGAGTTTGTGTTGCTTCCATAGTGAAAAAAGGGCAACTTCTTGAGATGTTTTTGAGGTGCAAATGAAGGAATGGGCAAGGGACTGAATTTAGGGAGTGAAAGACAGATTGGAATATTGTATAACCCCAAGACAGGCTGGTGCCTAGGAGTTATGGTGGTACCACACACTGAAAGAGAAATCTCCAACATAGGTTGGTTCATAGATGGTGGAATGACAAGGAGTTCAGTTTTAATGAGTTTTTGTTTCCGATAAAGAGAGGACATTATGTCAGAGACAGGGGACAGACAGTCACTAGTGTTTTGTAGCAATGTAGGGGTAATGTAAAGATGGTACTGCAAGTCAAATTTGCTGATAGTTTGTCCAATGGGAACTATGTAGAATGAAAAGTGAATCCCAACAGCAAGAGGAGAGGAGATGAGACTGATCTCTGAGAAACCTCAGGAGCAAGAGGAGAAGACCAAGGACTAATTCCTAAGGAACCCCAAGAGCAAGAGGAGATGAGCTGGGACTTATCCCTAAAACCCATAGAGCAAGAGGAGATGACCTAGAACTGATCCCTCAGGAACCCTGATAGGAAGAGAAGAGAAGCCAAGACTGATCCCTCAGGAACCCTGTGAGCAAGAGGAGATGACTTTGTGCTGATCCCTGAAGAACCTCAACAGTAAAAGGAGAAGAGCTAGGACTAATCCCTCAGGAACGAGAGCAAGAGGAGATAACCTAAGACTAGTGTTGATCGACCGTTTATTTCTTTATTTTCGTTACACCCATACTATTGATCCTTGGCTAACGAAAATAAAGAAATAAACCTGACTTTATTGAATTAATTTTTTTTTTTATTTACCCCCATATTATTGTTCATTTTATATACACATCGGGACAACTTCTGTAGTCTTATCATTTGATTTCGGCCATGTACAGTTTTTTAGATTGCATTAAAAAAACCATAGTAGCGTCGCTCGCTCTCCCATTGGTCCAAATAACCGCGCCTCTTTTAACTTAGTCAATCACATTTGCATTTCTTTTCCCATAGAGCTCTATGAGAAAGTAGCTCGCGCTCTGATTGGCTGTGATAGCCAAGCCCCCGCTAGCTCAACCAATCAGCTCTTTTCAGATTTTTACTGTCTTTTGAAAATGTCCCACCTTTGATTTTGATTGGGTTCAAACTTTCCCATAGGCTATAATGGGTCCTGTCGCTCCTATTCTGATTGGGGCCGAGATAGCCAAGCCCCCGCTAGCTCAGCCAATCAGCTTACTGTATTTTGAACTGTCCCGCCTTTGTTATGATTGGTCAATAGTTCTCCAGAGGATTTAATGGTTCACTGTCGCTCCTATTTTGATTGGCCGGTTTCTGCCGACCAATGAGAATAGCTTTCAGAATTTGAATTACTGTATTTCCCGACAATTTCCAATATCCTAATTCTCTATGTTGCACCGTTCTAGATTTTTGGAAAGTGATTTTTTTTTAATTATTTTTTATTTCTTATGTTTGAGCTCTTTGTCTGGACAATGTTTTCGCCTTTATAAAGGCGATTTTTTTGGATCATTACCTCCTGCTGCACGGAGCGGAGCGCCGAGATTTCTGTTGCGATCTTCTATGCTTCCTCGCATTTTTCGTTCTTGCTTCACTTGCCACCGCCGGCATTTAGACTAAAATAAACCAGGGTTCTGGACTGTCAGAGCTGCAGAGCGCTGCATTGCGCCGCGCTTTGGCGAGCGCGATCGTACATGACTCGGAGTTTTCAAGCGAGCCGCATCCCGTCCCGGAACGCCACACCGGCCCACCGCGGCCCATTGCCAGCCCCTTCATGCGGGGCGCAGATGAAAGTGGCGGAACGCTGCGCCTAGCACGCATCTCTGCATCCGAAGGGGGGATTCGGGCGGGGAGGCGCAGGTTACTCAAAAAAACAGGCGAAAAGCGATCTTACATGTCGCCCATAAAGAGAAAAGGTTTGGTGTTTTGGTCTTGATGGAAAAATTAATTTGGACGCTCAGTAAGGCTTAAGTACAGGGACATAGTGGAATGCAAACATTCTGTAGGGGGCAACTACAAGTGTCTTAGCTCATTGCCTATGAGAGTTTAGAATATATTTAAATTTTAGTGGAGCAATTAAAGGTGTAAAAAGTCTCCACACTAATACATGGCATCTCTTTGTAATGAGGAATGTTACAAGGTTAATTATTTGTCGTAATGTACACATACATTATATGAGTTACGCTTGTATGTTTGCATATGTGATCCGGGCGGGTTACCACGAGTGACGACACTGACCAGGCAGGGAGCAGGAGTCTAAGGAGACCACCTAGTGTGGACTTGACTGTGGGGTATTCCCAGGTCGCTACACCTGTTTAGCCCATTCACGGTCACTGATGAAGTGCCCATGAGGTACCGAGGAGGCAGGGGAGGCGTAGTCCGATCACAGGTAGGGAGGTCAGGGCACGTGGCAAGCAAGTATAGTCAAAAGGTCCATAGCAATGGGTCAGAACCAAGGCAACACCAACAGCAGGCAAAGAAAGCATGGGTTAGGACCACTGAGAGCACCAACCACCTGGCACCTGTTACAGGGAGGAAAGTTCCTTATAAGCAGGAGGTGGCCAAGCAATTGGAAGGCAAATGATGGTCTGGCCCATAATTCTGGAGAGCCAGTGCTCCTTCACCCTTTGGTAGGGCGTATGCATGTGCGGGACAGTGGCAGCAAGCAGAGCAGGAGTGGGGTGAGGCGAGTAGACACCGGCAGGGACAAAGTGAGAGAGCCACACTTATGCCTCCAATGGGTCCTAAAAGTAAACCCGCACGCAGCTGAGGACAAAGCTTATAATCAAGATTTTTAGGTGTTGAGGAATTGCCCCATGCTCACAGGTGTTTATTAGGCTATAAAAAAAGGTGTAGGAGAACAAAGTCAGAAAATATAAAAGATTGCAAGAGATAAACAACTGCTATTGCACAAAAATTTAAACTCCCAGTCCACTCTTCTTACCCAGTATATAATTATCTATGTATCCTTTAAAAAAAAATATTGGAGAATTAACTTTTCTTACTGTCCAGTGAAAATTTTTTCAAAGGGGCTGCAGCCAATTCACCTCTGAAATCCTTCCTCTGGAGACTGACATCTATCCACAGATATGGCTGCTGACGCCATACCGTAGACTGCTGTGCGGTAATATACAGTCCTTATAACATTTGCATACCATCGTTGACTGGATAACACCGGACCGAGGTGATAACTTTGTTTTCTGTCCTTAAAAGAAAGTTCTTGTCTCCCCCCCTTTCCCCCCCCCCCCCTCCCCTTTATGGCCGCATACCAGCGAGTTCTCAGAAATGTCAGACCTTCAAGAAGGACGGTAGCGGGCACGAGGTGACGAACGTGCGGCTCCAGAACCTGACTTGTGGAGGTTGTTCTGAGTTGTAAGTCAGCTCTCCATGCTACATCTTGGGGTGTTTGATTTGTATCTCATGTTAACGGGGATAGGGATCAGAAGAAAAGGTCTGAAATGTATGACCCAGAAAAAGTGACACCATCTACCTTCCTATGGGTTGAGGGGCCAAAAAGGAAAGGTCCCCAGCTTTGGTGCCCCATTCATTCACTTTGGTAGAGGACCTACAAAAAAAGGATCCCCGGTTATGTGGCCCCCTCACTTCATTGGGTGGAGGACCCACAAGAGAGGATGCCCCGGGGTTTGTGGTCCCCTCCCATTCATATGGGGGGCAGGCCCTACAAAGAGAGGTGCCCGGTTTTTATGGTCCATCACCCTTCATATTTGGGTGGCTGGACCCCACAGAGAGAGGATGCCCCGGTTTATAGTGGTCCATCACCATTACTTGGGGGCTGGCCCCTAAAAGAGAGGTGCCCTTTTATGGGGGTCCCTCCCCATTCATAGGGTGGCTGGCCCCTACGAGGGGGATGCCCCAGTCATGGTTCCCCAATCCCATTCACTATGGGTTACACGGACCTCTAGAGAGGCGTCCAGCTCATTTTTCGCTATATTTGTGATGGGTTTTTTTTTTTTACTTTAAGGAAAAAAACACATGAAAAATTAAAACGGGGGAAAGGTAAAGGGAAAACCCGGCTGTTTCTGGCCAAAAAAAAAAATTTCATTGACCCCATCTGCAACCCAAAATTTTGATTGGCGCATCGTGGTCGCAAAATGGATAATATGGATTTTGGTAAACCCCCGGATTAAAAAGGAATAACTTTAAAGCTTTAATTGGAAGGGGTGTTTGTTTCCCTTGTTGGCGGTTGGCTACGAAAACCCCAAATGACCACAAAAGTGTTTTATTTTCAGGCTGCCACCATCGCACCCATTTTTCATCCTTTCCCAGATGGTCCTAGACAACCCCTGCAACGGGACCCCACAGAACTAAGAAGGCGACGGGGAAGGCACTTAAAAGGGGCCCTTTAAAGAGGTGTTTCTGAAAAGGAAAACCCCGAAAACAGGTAACTTGTAGCAATACTAGAAATGTGCTACAAAATAAGGAGGCAGGAGAGGGGAATTTGACCACCCTCCTTATTCATTTCAACACACATATTCGGGTAGATTTGGAACTTCTATAGAAATGAATGGGGAGGATGGCTTCAAGCCATTCCCCTCCCCCATCCTCTTTATTCTGTAACGTGGTTCGGTCATAGAAGGCTGTAAGCCAACCTGTTATGTGAATGTTCCTTTGTGGGAACACCCTTTTAAGTGGATGGATTCAGATCCACTAGCTTTGACCGAGACATCATATAGGTTCCCTCATGTAAATGGGGGCAGGTCCCCTTTACGAGCGTGGATACATAGTATCATAATGTATCTCTACAGAAGATACCTTCACACTGTTTGCATTTATGATATTTATTTCAGTGATCTGTGGTTCTCTATGGTGGTTGCACAACTACAATTCCCAGCAGGGCGTGACAGCCTTCAATCTCACAATCATTATCTATTATATTTCCAGTGACTTTACCCTGGAGTTGCTTATAACCTGTCACCATTCCTCCCATAGGAAGTTACTTTGCCCGAGATGCCTGGTACTCCCATCGTTTCTCTCCACCATCTGATGGCACACGGATGATGTTTGTCGCTCGTGTGCTGGTGGGAGACTACGTGATGGGAAATTCCCAAATGAAGCGTCCGCCGCTAAGACCCGGCAGCAGCACGCGGTGCTATGACTCCTGTGTAAATGATGTCAGCAATCCCGCAATCTTTGTGGTGTTTGAGAAGCAACAGATCTACCCCGAGTACCTGCTGGAATATGAGGAGCAGAAAAAATCCTAGGTCATCTATTAAGGAGCAAATAATAAAATGAACTGTACAAGGAGGAAGGAATCCGAATGTCTCCTGGAAATTTCTACATCAGTAACAAAAATCAAAACAATCCAATAGTTTTCATGGGAGCAACACCTGGAATAATGATCAAGATAGTGCGATACACAGTCTGACCCCCATCAAGCAGAATGGACTTGAGTGCGTCTAGAGTAGTGTGATTATAGCCCTGCTGACCCTCTGCAGGTTAAGGTCACTGAACAGGAAACCTAACCAGAGGTTGAAAATCTGAAAATGTTCAGTAAATTTGTTATTCTGTAAATTCATTAAAAATTCTACATGTATCAGTCATCTCAGCAATGATAACGATAATTTTTGTCAAGGATATGTTTCATAAAAGTTTTTACAAAAGAAGAAAATATAAAACAAGTTGTAAAGTGCATTCTGTATATGCAAAAGCAGAAAAATAAAGTTACAACATACAGTATCTCACAAAAGTGAGTACACCTCTTAGTGAAAATGGACAAATTGTGCCCAAAGTGTCAGTATTTTATGTGGTCCCTATTATTTCCCAGCACGGCCTTAACTCTCTTGGGCCTGGAGGTCACTAGAGCTTCACAGGTTGCAGCCACTGGAATCCTCTATCCTCCTCCATGACGACATCGCGGAGCTGGTGGATGGTAGAGACCTTGCGCTCCTCCACCTTCTGTCTGAGGAGGCCCCACAGATGTTCCATAGGGTTTAGGTCTGGAGACGCTTGGCCAGTCCAGCACCTTTACCCTCATTCTCTGTAGCGAGGCAGTGGGGGTCTTGGAGGTGTTTAGGGTCGTTATCACGTTGGATACTGCCCTGTGGCCCAGAAGGGAGGGGATCATGCTCTGCTTCAGGCTGTCACAGCACATTTTGGCATTCATGGTTCCCTCAATGAAATGTAGCTCCCCATAGCCGGCAGCACTCACGCAGCCCCAAACCATGACACTCCCACTACCATGCTTGACTGCTCACCTGGTTCCTGGCACATACACCTGCCACCATCTGAACCAAATAAGTTTCTCTTGGTCTCATCAGAGCACAGGACATAGTTTCAGTAATCCATGTCCTTAGTCTGCTTGTCTTCAGCAAACTGTTTGCAGGCTTTCTTGTGCATCATCTTTAGAAGAGGCTTCTTTCTGGGACAACAGCCATGCAGACCAATTTGATGTATTGTGCAGCGTAAGGTCTGAGCACTGACAGGCTGAGCCCACCCCCACCCCTGTAACATCTACAGCAATGCTGCCAGCACATATACACTATATACAGTATCTCACAGAAGTCAGGACACCCCTCACATTATATACAGCATCTCCCAGAAGTCAGTACACCCTTCACATTATATACAGTATCTCACAGAAGTCAGTACACCCCTCACATTATATACAGCATCTCCCTCAAGCCAGTACACCCCTCACATTATATACAGTATCTCACAGAAGTCAGTACACCCCTCATATTTTTTAAAATATTGTCTTCTATCTTTTCATGGGACAACACTGATGATCTGACCCTGATATAATGTAAAGTAGTCACAGCATCAATGTCTATGGGGACAAAAGTGAGGACACCCCCTGAGGGGACCGCAAAAAGTGAGGACCACCTATGTGATACAATGTTAAAGTCGTCAGTGCCCGGCTTGTATCACAGGGAAGAAACTCACAGCATCAATGTCTATATGGGGACAAAAGTAAGGACACCCCTATGGGGACCGCAAAAGTGAGGAACCCCTAAGTGATAACAATGTAAAGTCATATAATAATAAAATAAATCTATTTATATAGCGCTCCAAATATTCCGCAAGCACTTTACAAATTCGGGGTAAAATACAGGGGATTTACCACATTTAAAAGTACATACAGATGAGACACAAGGTGTGAGGGCCCTGCTCGTGTGAGCTTACAAATCTATTAGGGGGTATGGGTGGAAACATTACGGTAAGAAGTGCCAAGTTTACAATGGTCCAGCCATGTTCATAAATAGGGGGTGGTTTCCATGATAAATGGATGACTGCCACCCAGACTGTTACATCTATATACAGATAAGTGCCTGGAGTGCCCAAGTGCAGGAGTGACGAATGTGTGTGTAGCAGTTAGGGATCTTTGGTCTGGGCGCCCTTTAGGGGGCCAGACCGAGAAGATGTATTTTCAGGGCCCTCTTAAAACTGTGAGGGTTGTATGAATGTGCCCGATCGCCCCGCGGTAGCATATTTTCCAGAGAATTGGTTTGGCCGCTACGTGTGAAATCTTGTAGGCGGGGCCATGGGAGTTTTCGGTGATTGGGAATGTGTCTGAGATTCATAGCAGCCGGAGGAGCACGGGGGGGGCTAGGACGGGGTAGTAGACAGAGACTAGGGAGGAGATGTGGGAGAAGCAGCGCTGTGGAGAGCTTTATGGGTGAGGAGTGCGGTTAATACTGTATCCTGTACTGGATGGGCAACCAGTGCAGGGACTGGACTACAGGGTAAGAGGCATCAGTTATAGCGGCTGGAAGAAGAAAGACAAGCCTGGCTGCTGTATTCTGGACAGATGGAGAGGGGAGCGTTTATTTTGCAGAGAGGGGGAGGACCGATAAGCAAGGAGTTGAAGTAGTCAAGACGAGAAAGAATAAGAGCAGTACTGAGAGTTTGAAGTGATCGTTTTCACAGTGAGAAAAGACGGTTGGGAGATGTTTCTTGAGGTGCAGGTGACAGGAGCGGGCAAAGGGATTGGATATTATGGGGAGGAAGGTCAGATCAGAATCAAATAAAACCCCTAGAAAGCGGGCCTGCTGCCTAGGAGAAAATGTTGGTACCACATACAGAAACGGAAATAGCAGGGGGGGGTGGGGGTTGGTTAGTAGAATGGCGGAAAAAGACAAGGAGTTCAGTCTCTAGTGAGGTTTATTTTCAGATGGAAGAGGACATGAGGATCAGAGACAGCGGACAGCAGTCACTGGATGTTTTGTAGCAAGGCTGAGGGATGTCACGGGAGGAGGTGTATAATTGGGTGCTCTTTCCGCTATAGAGATGGTACTGGAAGCCAAAATCTATGATGGGGAGGTCCCAAGGGGGGCTCTGGTGTACAAGAAAAGAGGAGACAGAGGTTCCTAGAACTGATCCCTGAGGAACTCCACAGCAAGAGGAAGAGGAGAGGAGGTCGAACCAGACACTGAAGGAGCGGGTCAGAGAAGGTAGGCGAGGAGACACAAGCGAGTGCGGTGTCCTGGAGGGGCTCAATTGGTGGCTGGGCATGCTGAGGAGTGTTGGTGATCCACAAGTGTTCAAATGCTCAGAGAGATCCAAGAGAAGCAACAATGGAGTAGTTACCCTGAGATTTTGCTGTTAGGAGGTCATTTGAGACTTTAACTAAGCAAGTTTCCGTGGAGTGTAGGGTGACGGAAAACTCGATTGCAGCGGTCAAGAAGAGAGTTAGCAGAGGAGACAGCGGGGATTAGGCGAGAAAAAGTAGACCTATGCGTTCCAGGAGTTTAGGATGAAGGGCAGGTTAGAGACTGGTCGGTTAGTTATCACGCACAGGACGGTCCATGAGAGGGCTTTTTTAGTAAAGGGGTTATGAATGGCGTCTGTTTGAGGAAGATGGAAAGATCCAGTGGAAGAGAGAGAGGTTACAGAAGCCGGTAAGGTGTGAGCGAGTGAGGACAGCTGGAGAAATAGATGGACGACGGTGGGATGGAATGGGGTCTGTAGAGCAGGTGGTGGGACGAGCAACAGGAGAAGCCTGACACTTTCTTCCTCTGTCGTCGGGTCAAGGGCTTGCACCGTAGCTTAGAGGACTGTGGGGCGGGACAGGCAGGATGGGTATTATTTGGGGATTGTGATGTGATTTTAGCGGATATTTTTCAATTTTGTCTTTGAACGTGAGGGTGGCAGGTCTTCAGCACAGAGGTCAGTGACTGCGGAGCCTGTGCTTTAGGCCTTAGGATAGTGCGTGGAAGTGCAAAGAGGGTTTTGGGGTTTGTTGTGTAGTGTGGAGATGAGGGAGGTGAATTATTTTTGTTTGGCGCAGTGAAGGGCAGTGTGATAAAGTCCTGAGCATGCATTGTCGTGGAGAAAGTTGCAGGGAGCTTTGACTTTCTCCACACCGCTAGCACCCTTGGAAACATCGCGGAGATAACGAGTCTGAGGTGTGTGCCAAAGGCTGGGGCGTCTGACTCTGGTGGTGCGGTGTGTGAGTTGGTGCCAAACATGTCCAGGGTGGTTGCCGAGAGTTTCTTGTACGTTGCAAGCCTGGTCTGGACAGTGAGAGGGAGGAGATTTGGGGGCAGTGAGGACTGTTGGTGTCTGTTGAGTTCCTGAGTATTAATGGAGCGGATATTTCTGTATCGATGATGGCAGGTTTGTCCAAGAAGGCTGAGAATTAGTGGATAATGAAGGGAGCTAAGGATTGTGGGTCAGAGAGAGCATAAGGGAATTAGTGAAGTTAGAAATTGAGGAAAGATGACAGAAGATACAGATCCAGAGCATGTTCCCATCCTTGTGAGTTGGGGTAAGTCAGGAGTAAACTGCGAGAGGCCTAGAGACGAGGTGAGTGAAAGAAACTGTTGAAGGCAGGAAGGAGACATGGGGGTCATCAATGGGGATGTTTGAAATCACCATGATGAGAGGTGGGGCATCTTCAGAAGAGAGGAGTGGGGGAGCCAGGCGGCCAATAATGATCCAGAAAACTGGCGGGAGAGCCGGGGGCGGGGTCTGTAGACATACTGCGACTCTGATGGAAAAAATGCGCCTCTGAAAGAGTGCTGAGGGTGTGGACCTCAAAGGAGGGAAAGTGATGGAAGGGGCAGGAGGAAGGAACCTGGTAAGGGCGTGTGGAGAGAGACGTATGCCAAGTTCCACCGGCCCTGTTCTCAGGGGCTGGGGGAGGGGGTGATTGAAGTGTAGCCCACCATAGGTGAGACGGCAAGGGAGGAAGCGGTATTGTCAGATTGATGGAGCCATGTTTCTGTGCGGGGCCAGCAGGTTGAGGGAGGTTGGAGAGAAAAGGTCATGACAGCAGTGAGCTTTGTTGCAAGAGGATGGGGGTTCCATAAGCAAATTAAAAAGGGGCAGAAAAGGCGTACAGCGAATGACTGGCAAGAGGTTAGCCAGGGTTTTATGGGAGGCTGGGAGGAGTTGGGCTGTGCAGTAAAGGACGGCTGGCGGGGGTTGGGAGAGATGTCCCCTGCAGCGAGAAGCAGGAGAATGAAAAGAGACAGCAGATGGGTCAGTGATGAATATGAGATCCTGTATATGTTTGATGTTTTATTGTAATATTACAACTTTTACAAATTTTTTCTAAGACATTATCGTATTATAGCGTGAAGAGGTAGAACCTAGAGCTATATATATATATATATACAGGAAGTCCCCGGGTTACGAACGGGATAGGGACTGTAGGTTTATTCTTAAGTTGAATTTGTATGTAAGTCAAAACAGATATTTATTAAATGTAACTCCAGTACAAAAGTTTTTTTAAGTTTTGGATAGTGCAGGGAAGGGTTTTTACATTTGTTTTGCTCTCTGTACTCCTGTTAAGAAGATATCACTTTCATTTTCACGTCATGCGCTGCTGTGTGCATGCTGGAACTGTCTGGTTACCAGCTACTATCTGCGTGGACCTGGAAACTACAAGTGCCAGCAACGCCCATAAGTCTCATTTGTAACTAGGGGACAGATGTAAAGTCGGAAGGGTGTAGGCGGGACTGTCTGTACTGCTATTTTAATTTTTTTATATATATATATCTATATATATATATATATTTAAAACTACGTACAAATTTTAACTTAAGGTGTAAATAATAACATTATTATCCATTTGCAACAAACTAAAGAGAAAGAAAAATAAGGAGTCTATTTTTTGAAATTCTACAGTTTATTATGCTAATGTGGATACCTAAGAATTGTAGGCTTTTGAGTGTGTGTATTCTAATACTTCACATAAAATTATTTTTATATGAAATATTTGTTTTTATTTTATTCGGTTTTTTGCACACTTTTTTATATTAACTGTTAACTGTTGTTATAGGAGTCAAAAATATCTCCCAGCTTTGTTTGTGCGGTGTCCAAATTATAAATTTGTATGTACATACAATGTCGAAAGAACAGGAGAACAGTTCCCAATATGTCGGCTGGCATCCTTTCTCCTTTATTAAAAAGCTTGCAAGCAGTTTTATTAAAACTTCCAAATAATCTATGCCAAACAGATATATTTCTATTGGATAAATCTTTTAGTTCATATTTCCTGCAACACCTTTTTATAAATATCATGTATTATAACAATCACCTCATTAATAAATCATTAATAAACTTCTTTGCTGGTCAGTACTAAAATCACACCTCTAATTATTCTGATTATTCTAAATATTCTTGGACGCTGCTTAGCATGTATGCCGTAGTGATTCTGAGATATCTAAAGGTCATATTTATTAAATGTTTTACTGACAATAACCAGAATAACCATGGCTATGACTTTTGTCTAAACATTCTGCTTGCACTGTGTCCTTGGTAATTTATAAAAAAAGCCACTGTTTACAGTTATAGAAGACAAGGAGATTCTCCCAAAACAATAAAAGAACACAAACTTCATGGAAGAAAACATGTATCATTAGAAATTGCAAAACTTGGACCCTGGTTTATAGAACTATAGAATTTATGACTAGAATTGATTAATTTCCATATCATTATTTTTCAACTTTCCTGTCAGGAAAAACCCGCCCGCCGGCTCACTTGAGGGTCGACGGCCTGACTTGGGGTGTATCGTGACCCTAGGGGTACACAAGGTCAGCCAGATACTGTTACACCGATTAAACCCCTGTCCACAGGGAACAGGGAGACTCTGGGAGGGCGAGAGAACACACTCCTCGCCAACAACCCTGAACGGCTGAGAGATTTGTTTACCCACACTGGTTAAACAAAAATCTGCCACCAGTTTCTAGTTTAGTTATAAGACCGATACGTTACCGACTTATAACAAGGCCAGGAACCAGCTTGGGGGAGTAGTATATATTATAGACCGAGTACTGTTGTTTGTGAGGCCGATGATCAGACAGACTAACTAAGATTAACGTTATAGATTTCATTCGCCTTGGAGGGCACACTAGACAAATATACATCAAAATGTTAATAATATACAGATAAGAGTCAGAGGTGCAAAGATAAGTGATGGTTACAGACAAAGGCAGTAACATGTGTCCAGTTACCTGTGGTTTGCTTGGTTTGGGGCCCACATGGTGGGGGGGGGGGCTTATTTGGCCTGGCTTTTGTGTATGGATGCTCCTGGAAATGCTGTTAGGTACCCTCACTCCTGGATGCAACCACTGGGCACACCTGGGGCTCCTTCTTATATCTGTGATGGGACAGCCCACGTGGCAGCCCTCTACACACCCCCACACAACCCTGGCACGGTCTATGAACTCCTCCCACTCTGGAAATGCAATTTCTGACTGAAAAACCAAAATGGGCTATACCTCGGCAGGGCATTGGCACAGAACGGAACCAGTGACAGAACCGGCTGGACCTAAGCTACACCCTGATGTCAGACACCACTATCCTAGGTGCTCCCTAAGTCCAGTTTTGGATTACATGTGTCTTAGGTGCCAATTTATGGAAATGAGGATCCTTTTGATGTATTGACCTTCCTGCTGTGGAGCCTTCTATGGATGGCCAATTACATGGTTCTGAGCTGGGTGTTCAATAATTGAGGCCTTCCTGGGAGCTGGGGCCATGTGTCAGCTCTGACTAGTTATGAAGGTGAAGGAGAGATGACTGTCAAATGAGTGAATTTTCCTCACAAACTTTATTATACATTTATAATGTATTATTATACTCTGGTATGCATTGCGTCACAATGGTCCCTAATAGCATGTTTACTACACAGGCAGCCATGGTGCCATTCTTGGTCCCTTGGGATTATTTTAGAGGGTGTTCCCAGGCCCCAACCAGCACTGGGAAAACCCAGTGACCCGATTTGGCACGGGTGTCCGCTTCGATCATGCAGCAGTCTTGGACTGCGACAATTGCAGGGTTAAATGACAGGGATCTGAGGAAGCCTCCAATCTTTGTTGTGCTCAGAGGCTGCTCCAAGAATAGAGATGTAAGTTACAGCTTCATTCCTAGAGCGGCTAACAACCCCCCACCCCTCTCCTTGAGGGGAGCAGCACTGACCACTGTGGCCAGTTCATAAGATGTTAAACAATTATAGCTTAACAATTTGCTGACCGTCAGTTGACTATATTTATTCAGGTAGTGGCAGCTGGGCACTCCACTGAGAAGAAAGGGATATATTATAACTATCCCTGCCTTCCTGATCGTTGTATATACAGCACTCAACAACTATATACATATTACAAGGAAGCCCCTTGGCTTCCTGCTTCATGGCCCCAGCAGTCAAGTGACCACCGGTGATCAGTAACTGCATGAGCTGCTGGGTCTTATAAGACCTAGATCCACTCTGCAGTCAGTATAGGGGCTGTATTTCCCCTGTAACTATGGGTAATAAATCAGCTACAGAGGAAATCAGAAAACTTGCTTTAAATTCCCCTCAGAGGTCTTTTTCTAATCTAATGGGGAGCACAATACGTAAAATAAAATAATAATTAAAAAAGCATAAACAAAAAATATTAATTAAAGAAAAACATTAACAGTCCAAACTGAAACTTCTACCCCTGCCCCCAACTACCTTAAAACTTTTTTATCATCTTATATAAATGTCTCAGACAGAAAAGTGATACAATTACAAAAAAAAAATTTAGCGGCACTTTTGATGTTAAAAAAAAACTAATACATTTTTAAAAATTTTAAAAATACACCTTTTAATTTTTTTTCTTATTTATATTATTGTTCTTTTTAATATAAAAAAAATACAATGTAAAAATGTAATAAAACAAAAGCTTAATGTGTTCCGGAAAAAAAGTTGAAAAAATTAGTAGAGTAACAAAGTGTGATAAGACATTCTAGTGTTCAAACCTGCATGTACTGAGGAAAGGAAAATGGTTGAGTATAAGGAGGAAGGGGGGAACAGCGCATTTAAGAAATGGATTAAAAAAACAAAAAAATAAATAAATAAATTAGGACTGACAACACCCGCTTAGTTTAAGGAGTAAAGGCTATGAATATTTTACAGAAAAAAAATTAAGTCATATTTCAGTGTAAAAGATTCAACTCTTACAACCTCAAACTAGAGCCAATTTTTTCCATAGTTTTTAAAATTTGTCTGAGTTGCCAATTTTTTTAAAGTTTTTCAGTTTTGAGCTATATTGAGATTTGGCAACAATGAGAAAGTGAGAGATCAAAATGGCTTCTGCCTTTGGCATGTCCTTCAGGTGGCCCAAGGAGAGGAACGCAACTACTAGAGACCATCCTTCAACCCTCACAAGACCACATCTTCAACCTTCCCAAGACAGAATCAATTAGGCTCTGCATTGATGTCCAGAATGACTGTTGGATGTAACAAATCCTCAATTTGCTTTTGATCCACCGAGTCTTGAGAAAGCAAAAGGGATTTTAGCCCCGCCAGTATCTCTCATCTGCAGACAATGCTGTTTCGGGATTTTTGCCCCTCATCAGTGCAGAGCACTAATAATGCCTTGTGATATGCAGATGCTTAGTAGAGGGCGAAAAGGCAAAACATAACTCTACAAGCCGTTCGTTCGGTGCTCTCCTCAAGGAGAGATCTTCCCTTCCTGAGCCATTCATTGCCTCCCATAAAGCCAGCCAGTATCGCTCTGCTCTGCACTGATGAGGGACAAAAATCCTGAAACAGCGTTGTCTGCAGATGAGAGATACTGGCTTGGCTAAAATCCCTTTTGCTTTCTCAAAACTCGGTGGGTCAAAAGCAAATTGAGGATTTGTTACATCCAACAGAGGGCGCTTTGGGCTTCTCAGCCCCTTTCCCATAATGTCTTGTGATATGCAGATGCTTAGTAGAGGGCGAAAAGGCAAAACATAACTCTACAAGCCGTTCGTTTGGTGCTCTCCTCAAGGAGAGATCTTCCCTTCCTCAGAATGACTGTGTCAGATTGCAAATCCAAGGAATGTGGAGGAGAGCTCCCACAACAGATCTGCACCCCCAACAGACAGGAGGTGGGTTATATTTTCAATGGGAGATGAAAAACCCCGTATAAAGTAATTTTATTTAAGGATTCCAGCTGATCAATGCATTTGGAGGATTTTTGGTTAAGGGGGAATACAAAATAACATGGTTGGTCAGACAAAAATGGCTGTTGAATCTCTTTTCTATTTAGAGGTGGCTAGATTGGCCTTATACAGATTGACTAAGCCCTTTACCATTTTCAAGGAATTGTTAAAAAAAAATTCAAAGGGTGATCTTGGTGGATGGACTGCCCAGTCTACGGATGATAAAAAAATATCTGATACGTAGGTAATTGAAATTTTTGGGAAATTTGTTAAGAAGAATTAAGAGAAGGACCTTTGGTAGTATTCATGGTATATGCAATGCTTTATGCAAGGAGTAGATTACGTAGTCTAATAGGGAGAAAAGCTTCTTTTCTTTTTAATTTTTTCCATATGTCTAGACCAGTAGTGGTTGTGGGGCTCTGAGTTGTAGTAAGGTGGAGAGTGTGAAGGAGTATAGGGATTCACGGTCTACCACATCAATTTCCATCTCCATCCTGTGTTTTGGACTGTTGGGAAGCTACCGACACTTGACTTGGTCTAGCAAAGATGCTTTCTAATGACAGTACATACAGGGGCAACTGAACGTGATTTATTCAATGGGGTGGAGAGATGTTTATTTAGCCATAAAAATTATATAATTACCTTGAAGATTATCTTTGAAGATGTTTTAGCCTAGAAGTTGGGAAATTAATTGCTAGATTTATGAAGTAGTAAAGGATTTTGGAAAGTAATTTTGTGAGATGAGGTTTTGCAGTGAGTGAAAATGTTTGGTTCATGTTGTAGTTAATGGATTGACGTTTGGACAGATAGAAGATAAGGGTGATCTCCGGTTATGGTAGTTCTCCCTTTGACCATATCAATATGCAAATGCTGATTGAAAGCTTGATACATCTAAATATGAGATTCTCATGTTTAAGATCAGAGATTTTAAATATAAGATATTGCTAAAGTTATGTTATCTTCAACTGTGAGGAACTGCCATGGGGACCAGGTTTTCCCCAATTTTTGCTAATTTATTTAATGATTCTTTACATGAAAACAATGGTGTATTATAGGCAACAAGAAGGCCAAATTGATTTTTAATTGAATTTGTATTTTTCATTCTAGTTTATAATTACTTTATGCATGATAATCAATTTTACTTTTTGTACAATAATAAAATAGTTCTTCAGATGTTGGGTATCACCATGGAGACCATTTTTGCCCTCAGCTATGCTAACCTATAGACTGATTTGCTGAAGAAGAAAGATGTATCATAACATATCTATAAACTCCAAGTTAATTTGCAAAGAGACATTATTTGGAAAGGAATATAATGGATACCAAGAATGCCAAATCAATTTCTTAATTGAATGTGTATTTATATTCTATTACAATTACTTTTCATACCACAATCAATTTTATCTTCCGATGTTGGTTACTTGTTTGGTGACCAAGTATACCTCCAGATATGCTAACTTATACACTGTTTTTTTTATATGAAAATAAAGGTATATTATAACATACCTATAAACTCTATTATGCAGTTATTCTGCACAGATGCAGAGGTATGTAGATATGTAGATGCTAGCTCGCTAATTACCACACTATATATTGTTATTAAACACTTGAAGTTTGTGAAATGGTCACATTCTTTTTAAAGGTGTTTCATGGGTACCAAGAAAGCTAAATTGATTTCTAAATTGAATGTGTTTTTCATTCTAACCCATAATAACCATATGTGTGACGATCAATTTTATCTTCGGATGTGGGGTACCATCATGAGGACTATTTTACCCCTAGCTACACTAATTTCTAAAACTATTCTCTATATGAAAGCAAAGATGTGTATTTACCATTTATCACCACCCTTTGTTTTCTATCACTGAGCCAGTTGCTTACCCACTTTCAGACATTTTCCCCCAGTGCAAGCATTCTCATTTTACTTACCAACCTTTTATGTGGCACTGTATCAAATGCTTTAGAAGAGTATAGATATCTAACATCCAATGCCTCAGCCCGATCCAGTCTAGAACTGACCTCCTCATAGAATCTGATGAGATTAGTTTGACAGGACCGATCCTTCATAAACCCATGGAACAGTGCCCAGTGAGGTCAGAAAGTTCATCCTCCTCTGTAAATACAGTGGAGAAACAATTGTTTAAAAGGTTTGCTTTCTCCTCATTGCCCCAAACAATACCTTCCTCGCTAGTTTTCAAAGGGCCAACATTTCCTGTTTTTACTATTTATATAGTTAAAAAATATTTTGGGCTTAGTTTTACTCTTTGGCAATATGTCTTTCTATCTCCAGCTTTGCTGATTTTACCATTGTTTTACATATTTTATTTTTTCCTTATAGCTTTTTTGTGCCTCCTGTTTAAGTAGTTTAAACACGTTCTTTTATGTATTGCCTCCTTTACATCTCTGTTTATCTACATTGTTTTTTTTTCCTGTTTCTAATCATTTCTATTTCCATAAGGTATTGAATTTGTAATTCTAGCTCATTATAACTTTATGCATGACAATCAATTTTATCTTCAAATGTGGTGTACTGCTATGGGGACTACAGTAACCCCCAACTACACAAGGTTATACAATGATTCTCTTCATGAAAACATAGGTGAATGTTATATACTTATAAATCCTATTATGGAGGTATACCACACAGATGCAGGGTTATATAGATATATAGATGTTATCACACTCTATACTATTATTTGAATACAGTGCCTTGCGTATTCAGCCCCCTTGAACTTTTCTACATTTTGCCACATTTCAAGCTTCAAACATAAAGATATAAAATTTTAATTTTTTGGTGAAGAATCAACAACAAGTTGGACACAATTGTGAAGTGGAACGAAATTTATTGGATATTTTAAACTTTTGTAAAAAATAAAAAACTGAAAAGTGGGGCTTGCCAAATTATTCGGCCCCCTTAAGTTAATACTTTGTAGCGCCACCTTTTGCTGCAATTACAGCTGTAAGTCGTTTGGGTTCTGTCTCGATCAGTTTTGCACAGTGAGAGACTGAAATTCTTGCCCATTCTTCCTTGGCGCAGCTGGAGCTCAGTGAGGTTGGATGGAGAGCGTTTGTGAGCAGCTGGAGCTCAGTGAGGTTGGATGGAGAGCGTTTGTGAACAGCTGGAGCTCAGTGAGGTTGGATGAAGGCGTTTGTGAGCAGCTGGAGCTCAGTGAGGTTGGAGGGAGAGCGTTTGTGAGCAGCTGGAGCTCAGTGAGGTTGGATGGAGAGCGTTTGTAACCAGCTGGAACTCAGTGAGGTTGGATGGAGAGCGTTTGTAAACAGCTGGAGCTCAATGAGGTTGGATGGAGAGCGTTTATGAACAGCGGGAGCTCAGTGAGGTTGGATGGAGAGCGTTTGTGAGCAGCTGGAGCTCAGTGAGGTTGGATGGAGAGCGTTTGTGAGCAGCGGGAGCTCAATGAGGTTGGCTGGAGAGCGTTTGTTAACAGCTGGAGCTCATTGAGGTTGGATGGAGAGCGTTTGTGAGCAGCTGGAGCTCAGTGAGGTTGGATGGAGAGCGTTTGTGATCAGCTGGAGCTCAGTGAGGTTGGATGGAGAGCGTTTGTGAGCAGCTGGACTCAATGAGTTGGATGGAGAGCGTTTGTGAGCAGCTGGAGCTCAATGAGGTTGGATGGAGAGCGTTTGTGAGCAGCTGGAGCTCAGTGAGGTTGGATGGAGAGCGTTTGTGAGCAGCTGGAGCTCAGTGAGGTTGGATGGAGAGCGTTTGTAAACAGCTGGAGCTCAATGAGGTTGGATGGAGAGCGTTTGTTACCAGATGTAGCTCAGTGAGGTTGGATGGAGAGCTTTTGTGAGCAGCTTGAGCTCAGTGAGGTTGGATGGAGAGCGTTTGTGAGCAGCTGGAGCTCAATGAGGTTGGATGGAGAGCGTTTGTGCGCAGCTGGAGCTCAGTGAGGTTGAATAGAGAGCGTTTGTGAACAGCAGGTTTCAGCTCTTTCCACAGATTCTCCATTGGATTCAGGGCTGGGCTTTGACTTGGCCATTCTAACACCTGGAGACATTTATTTGTTTATTTCCATTGTAGATTTTGCTTTATGTTTGGGATCATTGTCTTGTTGGAAGATAAATCTCCGCCCCAGTCTCGGGTCTTTTGCAGACTCCAACAGGTTTTTTACAGAATGGTCCTGTATTTGGCTCCATCCATCTTCTCATCAATTTTAACCATCTTCCCTGTCACTGCTGAAGAAAAGCCCAAACCATGATGCTGCCCCCACCATGTGTGACAGTGGGGATGGTGTGTTCAGAGGGATGAGCTGTGTTGCCTTTACGCCAAACATATCATTTTGCATTGTGACCAAACAGTTGGATTTTGGTTTCATCTGAGCAGAGCCCCTTCTTCCACATGTTTGGTGTCTCCCAGGCGGCCCCTTCTTCCACATGTTTGGTGTCTCCCAGGTGGCTTGTGGCAAACTTTAAACCAGACTTTTTATGGATATCTTTGAGAAATAGCTTCTTCCTGCCGCTCTTCCATAAAGGCCAGATTTGTACAGTGACTGATTGTCATCCTATGGACTCTCCCACCTCAGCTGCAGTTGATCCAAAGTGATCATGGGCCTCTTGGCTGCATCTCTGATCAGTCTTCTCCTTGTTTGAGATGAAAGTTTAGAGGGACGGCTGGGTCTTGGTAGATTTGCAGGGTCTGATTCTCCTTCCATTTCAATATGATCGCTTGCACACTGCTCCTTGGGATGTTTAAAGTTTGGGAAATCTTTTTGTGCCCAAATCCAGCTTTAAACTTCTCCACAACAGTATCACGGACCTGCCTGGTGTGCTCCTTGGTCTTCATGATGCTCTCTGTGCTTTAAACAGAACCCTGAGACTATCACAGAGCAGGTGCATTTACAGTCATATGAAAAAGTTTGGGCACCCCTATTAATCTTAATCATTTTTAGTTCTAAATATTTGGGTGTTTGCAACAGCCATTTCAATTTGATATATCTAATAACTGATGGACACAGTAATATTTCTGGATTGAAATGAGGTTTATTGTACTAACACAAAATGTGCAAAATGCATTTAACCAAATTTTGACTAGTGCAAAAATTTGGGTATGCTTATCATTTTATTGATTTGAATACTCCTAACTACTTATTACTGACTTTCTGAAGCACAACATTGGTTTTGTAACCTCACTGAGCTTTGAACTTCATAGCCAGGTGTATCCAATGATGAGAAAAGGTATTTAAGGTGGCCAAATGCAAGTTGTTCTCCTATTTGAAACTCCTGTGAAGAGTGGCATCATGGGCTCCTCAAAACAACTCTCAAATGATCTGAAAACAAAGATTGTTCAACATAGTTGTTCAGGGGAAGGATACAAAAAGTTGTCTCAGAGATTTAACCTTTCAGTTTCCACTGTGAGGAACATAGTAAGGAAATGGAAGACCACAGGGACAGTTCTTGTTAAGCCCAGAAGTGGCAGGCCAAGAAAAATATCCGAAAGGCAGAGAAGAAGAAGGGTGAGAACATTAAGGACAATCCACAGACCACTTCCAAAGAGCTGCAGCATCATCTGCTGCAGATGGTGTCACTGTGCTTTCGGTCAACAATACAGCACACTTTGCACAAGGAGAAGCTGTATGGGAGAGTGGTGCGAAAGAAGCCGTTTCTGAAAGCACGCCACAAACAGACTCGCCTGAGGTATGCAAAAGCACATTTGGACAAGCAAGCTTCATTTTGGAAGACGGTCCTGTGGACTGATAAACAAAGATTGAGTTTGTTTGGTCATACCAAAAAGGCGTTATGCACGGCGTCCCAAAAATACAGCATTCCAAGAAAAACACTTGCTACCCACTGTAAAAATTTGGTGGAGGTTCCATCAATGCTTTGGGCTGTGGGGCCCAAATCCCCGGCACCGGGAATCTTGTTAAAGTTGGGGGTCGCATGGATTCAACTCAGTACAGCAGATCTTCAGAATAATGTACAAGAATCAGTGATGAATTAAAGTTACGCCGGGGATGTAATTTCAGCAAGACAATGATCCCAAACACAGCTCCAAATCTATCAGGCATTCATGCAGAGGAACAATTACAATGTTCTGGAATGCCCATCCCAGTCCCCAGACCTGAATATCATTGAACATCTGTGGGATACTTTGAAGCGGGCTGTCCATGCTCGGCGACCACCAAACTTAACTGAACTTGAATTGTTTTGTAAAGAGGAATGGTCAAAAATACCTTCATCCAGGATCCAGGAACTGATTAAAAGCTACAGGAAGCAACTAGAGGCTGTTATTCTTGCACAAGGAGGATCGACTAACTATTAAGGTCACTTTTCTGTTGGGGGGCCCATACTTTTTGCACCGTCAAATTTTGGTTTAATGCATATTGCACATTTTTGTGTTAGTACAATAAACCCCATTTCAATCCGGAAATATTACTGTGTCCATCAGTTATTAGATATATCAAATTGAAATGGCTGTTTTCAAAAACCCAAATATTTAGAACTAGAAATGATTAAGATTAATAGGGGTGCCCAAACTTTTTCATATGACTGTATATGGAGACTTGATTACACACAGGTGGATTATATTTATCATCATCAGTCATTTAGGACAACATTGGATCATTCAGAGATCCTCACTGAACTTTTGGAATGAGTTTGCTGCACGGAAAATAAAGGGGCCGAAAAAAATTGCACGCCCCATTTTTCAGTTTTTTATTTTTTTAAAAAAATTTAAATTATCCAATAAATTTCATTTCACTTCACAATTGTGTCCCACTTGTTGTTGATTCTTCACCAACAAATTAAAATTTTATATCTTTATGTTTGAAGCCTGAAATGTGGCAAAAGCTAGAAAAGTTCAAGGGAGCCAAATTCTTTTGCAAGGCACTTTATCTATATATTATTTTTTAAATGAATAAAGTGGTTACTCAAATTGATTTCTTAATTGATTGTTTTTATTCTAGTTCATAATTGCTTTTTGTATGACATTCAATTTTATCTTCAGATGTGGGGTACCGCTATGGGGTCCTTTATTTGCCCCACCTATGCTAACTTATAGATATATAGACATATAGATATTACCTCATGATGTATTGTTATCAAACACTCAGAAAGGTGTAAAATGTCAAAATGTTTACAATTACAGGAATTTAGTGGGTACCAAGAACACCAAATTGATTTTTTTAATTGAATGTATATATATTTTTTTATTTTAGCATAATTATATACAGCTGCATAAAATTTTGGATCCGGTCTCACGGCAACTCTGGGATCAGAAACCAAATCTTCCTTTGAACAGATTGGCTTTTCCCTTATGGGTTTCAAAGCCTCCATTAGTAGGAGGGAAACTAAGCTTAAAAAACTCCTTGTATCCCTCCCTTCACCCTCATTTTCCCCACCCTTGGTTGAACTTGATGGACATGTGTCTTTTTTCAACCATACTAACTATAGAACTATATAATTGCTTTTTGTACTCCAATCAATTTTTTTTTCAAATGTGGAGTATCACAATGGAGACTAAGTTTAGCCCCAGCTACGCTAACTTATTCTAACAGATCCTCTATGTGAAAACAAAGGTGCTTTGTAATTTAATATAAATTCCATTATGTAATTATTCAGCACAGATGTAATATATACATTAACATATATATTATATACTTTGCTATATAATGTTTGTGAACACTTGAAAGGTGATCACCATGACGTCCCAGTTTGCCTGGGAGAAGCCATTATTTTGGTTCACTTTTTCTATGTAAAGTTAACCAAAGTAAAAAAAAAAAACTTCTAAAAAAACATATCTTAAGATTTGCCAAATTGATAAAACTGCATCGCCATTGTGGTGAATATAGTGATTTGCTTTTCCATAGTCCTCACTGTCTACACTTCAGACAATAGAACAATCATATCCAAAAATACAGACTTTGGAGGAGATGTGGTCGTACCTTTCCTTTGTAGGTATAGAGCAGGTATATACTCCATTGTGAGGCGGCAATCACTTCTCTTACATCGAGAGACATACTGGGTTTTTATGTTGGAAACGAGAGTTCTGAGAGGGCTGAATATCAGACAAGATATCGTTTATCATTAATCATTTCCTTCTTTGTTTTTCTAGCAAATTTCTGATGTTTTCACATTAATTTCTTTGCATTACATTTTTAATTTTTTGGTGGAATAACATTATCTAAAGTAATAGGTTGTTTGTTTATTAAAAGTAGTCATTTTTTCTATTGGTTCAAATATACAATAAGGTAGTCTTGTAGTATTTAAATGGAATCATTGCATCCAGATACATAGGCCATGATGAAGGAGTTAGTCCAAAATGTGTGCCCGTCTAAGTCTCTCTTTTTTAGTGTAACCATGTTTTAAAGGGGTTTTCTCACTCCATTGATTCATCTCACCTCAGTCCTGTTTCCTTGGTCTCATTTTGAATTCAGGAGCATGTTTACTGGCTTTCACTAGGCTGCAGTAGAAGCCAGGTCTGTAGCTATAGCAACCAGTGCTGGCAGCCTATTAGGAGAGATGAAACAGGTCTGTAGCTATAGCGACCAGCTCTGGCAGCCTGTCAGGAGAGATTGAACAGGTCTGTAGCTATAGTGACCAGTACCGACAGCCCATTATGAGAGATTGAATATGTCTGTAGCTATAGCAGCCAGTGCTGGCTGCCTATCAGGATAGCTCAAATAGGTCTGTAGCTATAGCGACCAGTGCTGAAAGCCTATCATGAGAGATTGAACAGGTCTGTAGCTATAGCAACCAGTGCTGGCAGCCTATCATGAGAGCTTGAAAAGGTCTGTACCTATAGCCACCAGCCTATCATGAGAGATTGAACAGGTCTGTAGCTATAGTGACCAGCAGTGGCAGCTTATCAGGAGAGATCAATCAGGTCTGTAGCTATAGCAACCAGCACTGGCAGCCTATCAGGAGAGATCAAACAGGTGTGTAGCTATAGCAACCAGTGCTAGCATCCTATCAAAGGGGAAGGGATCAGACACCAGTTTCGTCACAGCTTAGCTATAGTGACCTGAGGAACTGATGCAGCCCATACAAGAGGGGATATCTAGGAATAGGTAGGGCACTGTTAATGGACACATATTGCAAAGTGACTTGTTTTTGCAAGATCTTTAATAAAAAGCAGAAATCCTTGTAGTGAGACAATGCCTTTAACATTGTTTGTAATAAACCAAGATACCACAAACAACAAATTTATTTATTAATTAATTGTGCATGTTTTACTCAAGCTCATAACTACTTTTTGTTGGACAATCACTTTTATCTTTAGATATGGGTACTGCCATGGGGACTAGGTTTGCCCCCATCTATGCTAAATCATAGACTGATTCATTATATGAAAACAATGGTGTATTGTAGCTTATCTGTAAACTACATGATGGGGTAACAGTGCACAGATGCAGGGGTTTATAGATATATAGATGTTACCTCGTTATATGTATACTGTTATTTAGCCCTCAAAAAGCCCCTCTGTGGTGCACAGGGATCATGGGGCGCAGTCTGTGTGAGGAAAAAGAGGGCATGGGGAAAAGTCTGTGTGAGAGAAGAGGGGGCAGGTGGGCATTCCATGTAAAAAGGGACTGTAGGGGGTAACATTTGAGAGGTAAGGAAATAAGGAACAGCATGTATGAGGAGAGGTATAGGGAGCAGTCTGTAGAACGTAGAGGACTATATGGAGTCATCTGCATGAGAGGGGTAGGTATCAGAAGCAACCAGTGGGGGAGCACATGGCAGTTTTACTGCATTGGGGATTACTTAGGGGGCACTATTGCTATGTGTGGGCACTGAAGCAGCATTTTTATTGTGTTGGACTTAGTTAAGGGCATCACTACTGTGTGTATTCAGCTTGGGGTTATAATCACTGTAAAGGACACTATTATTTTGTTAATGCCCTTAAGGGGGAACTATTACTGTGAAGGGTACATTATTGTTAGGAGAGTTATTGCCATCTGGGGTGCTATTTGTTTGACAAGATATGAAGGAAATCAACCCCAATAAAATTTTGTGGCGGGTTTTGGTTTGAAATTCTTATATTCATGGTTATTGTAGGGACTTAAAAATTCTGGGAGGTATCCAATATAAAATCGTACAAAAGATTATTTTTTTTTAGATATTTTTGGAACCCATTGACCTAATGCTTTGGGGCCCTTTTGTGTTTGGGGTTTAAAGAAAATAACCCTGGAGTCTACAATGAATATTTTTATCTAAAACCGCTAGTAGGTAAACACTTCCCAGCCCGGGGTAAGTACAAGAACATAAAAATATTATTTTAAAATTTTTTGGGCCCCTTTAGAAATGATGCAAAACTTATCTAAAAAGTCTGTCAAAATAACTAAGCCGGGTTTGGCAAAAACCCATTTTTTTTAAACAAAACAGGGAAACTAAGAATCTCAAAGTTTTTTTTTCATTATTATAGATGCAAAAATGTTTTCTTGGGGGTTTTCCCATGTTTTTGCATTGCCCTTTTAGCTTTGGGTGTGCCACGGTTTTGGGGAATGCTTGTAAAATATATATATATATATAAATATAAATATATATATATAAAAATATATATATATAAATATTTTAAAATATTATATATATAAAAAAAATAAAAATATTTTAAAATATATATATATATATAAACAAACATATAAAAAAAATTGGGGAGGTTTTTAAAACTCACGGAAAATTTTTTCCCTCAGAGTGACACCACACTCCACACAGGCCTGTGGGTTTCAGGTTTTAAAGCAAAACACCCCAACTCCCCTTTTTTGGGCGGGGGGTTTCCCCGCTATTTGGGGCCCCCCCCCGCCCCCCGGGGCGGGGGGGAAGGGGGGAAACCCTCTCTTTAAAGGGCCGGCTCTTTTAAAGGGCCCTTTTTTAAAGGGCCCGGGCGACAAAAGTGGGCGCTATTTGCGCTACTCGGCGCCCCGGCCGTTTCCCACAGGGGGGTAAAAGCCCCCCCCCCCCGCCCCCGGGGTCCGCTCACCCCCCCCGGAAGCCCTCACTTTTGAGGGGAAGGAGGCAGGAGGGATCTTTTCCTCTCCTCCCTCCCCCCCCTTTTAAATGCCCCGGCCCCGGTTGGTGCGCCGCCCCTACAGGTCAGCGGCGCGGGGGAAGTGACGCCCCCGGCTGCAGGGGGGTGACGCGCGGCTCTTTTCACTTCCCCTGCCCACTAGGAAAACTTTCCGGGAACTCCCTGCTGCAGGAGCCTGGTGAGGTAAGTGGATTTTATTATTTTATTGTTATTACTATATGGGGGCTCTGCCGGGGAAAAAGGGGGGGGGCACAACTGGGCAAAAAGGGGGGACATCTACCTGGCAACAGGGGGGGGCACACCTGGCAACAGAGGGGCATCTCCCTGCAACAAGGGGGCACCCCCTGGCAACAGAGGGGGCATCTACCGGCCACCACGGGGGGCACAACCTGGCAACAAGGGGGGCACTACCTGGCAACAGAGGGGGCACAACCTAGCAACCGAGGGGGCACTACCGGCAACAGAGGGGGCATCCCCCTGGCAAAAGGGGGGCATCTACCTGGCAACAGAGGGTGCATCACCAGGCAACAGAGGGGCACTACCTGGCAACAAGGGGCATCTCCCTGGCAAAGAGGGGCACACCGGGCAACAAGGGGGCACTACCCAACAGAGGGGCATCTACCTGAAACAGAGGGGGCACTCCCTTTGGGCAACAAGAGGGCATCTACTCAACGGGGGGGTACTACCGGGCAAAAAGGGGGGGCACTACCGAAACAGAGGGGGCTCTTCCGGGAAACGAGGGGCACTACCGGGCAACAGGGGGGCCTACCGGCAAAGAGGGGGCATCTACCTGGCAAAAATGGGGGCCCCCTGGAAAACAGAGGGGCATCTCCCTGGCAACAATGGGCACTCCCTCAACAATGGGGCACCTACCTGGCAAAAAAGGGGGCACCTACCGGCAAAAAAAAGGGGGGGCACCTACTTGGCTAAAAGGGGGGAAACACCTCCCTTTAAGGGGCACTACCTTGCTTATGGGGGTTACTACCTGGCTAAGGGCATCTACCTGTTTTCTTCCAAAGCCGTTTTTGCATTTGGTGGAGGGGTGGCTTTTTGAAAGGGGCATGGCAAAAACCGAAAATTTTTGGGCTGTCCATGCAAATTCTTGCCGCAAAATCTCCTACTTTTTCATTTTCAAAAGTTGGCACTATTGCTTTATAGGCCTGACCCGCCTCACCTGGGGCGTGGGAGTAGCCACCCACCCGGCTCTTTGACCACTCCAGAAAGGCCGACCCGGACTAAGCGGACTGGAACCGCTACACTAAAGAATGTGTCAGCAACATAGTGTTACTGACACCTATGCTGTCGGCCTTCCTTCACCGAGTCCAGGCTTCTCGGTGACACGCATCTGCCCAGATACCGCCTAAGGCAGCATAGGAGAGGACTCTTGGGGAAATATATCTGCCGTCCACTATTCCCCCTGTCACTGTCTCACATACCCTCCCCCTCTGTTGGAACCTGTGGGGTCGGACAAACTTGGCCACCATACAATGCGTTCTGGACAGAGCATCAGCATTGCACTGAATTTTACCCGCTCTGTGTTCCACTGTAAACTTAAAATTTTGCAGGGTAAGGAACCACCTTGTGACCCTCGCATTCCTTTCCTTTGCCTGAGACATCCATGTTAACGGAGAATGATCTGTAATTAACTTGAAGCGGCGACCCAGAAAATAATACCTCAGGGCTTCAAGGGCCCACTTGATGGCCAAACACTCCTCAGAGTGACACCAGCACTCCAAACAGGCCTGGAGGTTCAGTCTTTATAGCATACATGCCAACTCTCCCGTTTTTGGCGGGGGGTCCCGCTATTTGGGGTCCCCCCCCACCCTCCCGGGGGAGTTGGCATTCCTCTCTTTAAATGGCCGGCTCTTTAATTGGCCGCGGCGACAGAGTAGCGCTAGTGCGCTACTCTGGCGCCGCCGGGCCGTTCCCACAGGCGGGTGAAGCGGCCGCAGCGTCCGCTCACCCGCCCGAAGTCTCGCTGTGCAGGGAGGAGACAGGAGGGATCGTTCCCTCCTCCCTCCTCCCCCTGTATGTCCGGCGCCGGTGTGTGCGCTGCACATACAGGTCAGCGGCGCAGGGGAAGTGACGAGCTGCTGCAGGGGAGTGACGCGCGGCTGCTCTCACTTCCCCCTGCGCCACTGAGGAGATCGTCCGGAGCGGCCGTGCTGCAGGAGCCTGGTGAGGTAAGTGGATTTTATTATTTTATTTTTATTAGCTATATGGGGGGCTCTGCCTGGCAACAATGGGGGCACTAACTGTCAACAGAGGGACATCTACCTGGCAACAGAGGGGCACTACCTGGCAACAGAGGGGCATCTACCTGGCAACAGGGGGCATCTACCTGCAACAGAGGGGGCACTACCTGGCAACAGAGGGGCACTACCTGGCAACAGAGGGGCATCTACCTGGCAACAGAGGGGCACTACCTAGCAACAGAGGGGGCATCTACCTGGCAACAGAGGGGGCACTACCTGGCAATAATGGGGGCACTACCTGGCAACAGAGGGGCATCTACCTGACAACAGAGGGGGCACTACCTGGCAACAGAGGGGGCATCTACCTGGCAACAATGGGGGCATCTACCTGGCAACAGAGGGGACATCTGCCTGGCAACAGAGGGGCACTACCTGACAACAGAGGGGGCATCTACCTGGCAACAGAGGGGGCATCTACCTGGCAACAATGGGGGCACTACCTGGCAACAGAGGGGCATCTACCTGTCAACAGAGGGGGCACTACCTGGCAACAGAGGGGCCATCTACCTGGCAACAGAGGGGGCACTACCTGGAAACAGAGGGGGCATCTTCCTGGCAACAGAGGGGGCACTACCTGGCAACAATGGGGGCATCCTCCTGGCAACAGAGGGGGCATCTACCTGGCAACAACGGCGGCACTACCTGGCAACACACGGGGCATCACCTGGCAACAATGGGGGGCACTACCTGGAAAACAATGGGGGGCACTACCTGGAAAACAATGGGGGGCACCTACCTGGCTAACAAAGGGGGGCACCTACTTGGCTACAAGGGGGCATCTACCTGCCTGTAAGGGGCACTACCTGCTTATGGGGGGTTACTACCTGGCTATAAGGGCATCTACCTGGCTTTCTTCCAAAGCCGTTATGCAGTTAGGTGGAGTGGGTGTGGCTTTTTGAAGGGGCGTGGCATACCGACAAGTTGGGCGTGTCCATGCAAATTCTTGCCGCAAAATCTCCTACTTTTTCATTTTCAAAAGTTGGCAACTATGCTTTATAGGCCTGAGCCCCGCCTCACCTGGGGCGTGGGAGTGGCCACCCACCCGGCACTTTGACCACTCCAGAATAGCCGACCCGGACTAAGCGGACTGGAACCGCTACACTAAAGAATGTGTCAGCAACATAGTGTTACTGACACCTATGCTGTCGGCCTTCCTTCACCGAGCCCAGGCTTCTCGGTGACACGCATCTGCCCAGATACCGCCTCAGGCTGCATAGGAGAGGACTCTTGGGGAAATATCTCTGCCGTCCACTATTCCCCCTGTCACTGTCTCACATACCCTCCCCCTCTGTTCGAACCTGTGGGGTCGGACAAACTTGGCCACCATACAATGCGTTCTGGACAGAGCATCAGCATTGCCCTGAAGTTTACCCGCTCTGTGTTCCACTGTAAACTTAAAATTTTGCAGGGTAAGGAACCACCTTGTGACCCTCGCATTTCTCTCCTTTGCCTGAGAAATCCACGTTAGCGGAGAATGATCTGTAATTAACTTGAAGTGGCGACCCAGAAGATAATACCTCAGAGCTTCAAGAGCCCATTTGATGACTAAACACTCCTGCTCCAATATACTGTAATTCTTCTCAGCTGGTGTGAGCTTCCTGCTCAGATATATGACGGGATGCTCCTCTCCCTCTACTTCTTGGGAAAGAACTGCCCCCAGTCCAACATCAGACGCATCTGTCTGTACAATGAAATCCCTCTTAACGTTCGGTGTGACCAACACCGGACGTCTGCAGATGGCCTGTTTCAACTCTTGGAACGTTTTTTCTGCCTCTGGGGTCCATTTGACCATAACAGACTTGATATGCTTAGTCAAATCTGTTAGTGGTGCTGCTATGCTGGCAAAATTTTGAAAAACGCGCCGATAATACCCCACAATACCAAAAAAAAAAAGCTCTCACCTGCCTTTTTTTGGGGGTTGCGGCCAGTCTTGTATTGCTTCAATTTTATTAACTTGAGGTTTTATGACACCCCTACCTATTATTACCCAGGTATCGGCTTCCCAAGCCCGGCGCTTTTTTTTTGGGTTTGGGGTGAGCCCCCCGCTTCTCTAAGTGGAACTAAGCACTGCCTGTCCCCTTCGGTAAGTGGCTATCCCAATCTTCGCTGAAGATAATGATACATCCAAGTATCCCGAAGCATACTGACGATGGGTTTTAGGATACATCCATTATCTTTGAAAGGTTTGCGGGAGCCCATGCAACCCAACGGCAAACAGACGTACTGGAACAGTCCGTCTGGTGTAGAAAAAGCGGTCTTCTCTTTGGTCCTTTCTGTGAGGGGAACCTGCCAGTAACTTTAGTTAGATCCAGGGTGGAGAAGTACCTGGCATGGCCAAGTCTCTCAATTAGTTCATCCATCCTTGGCATGGGATACGCGTCAAACTTTGACACCTCATTTAGTTTCCGGAAGTCATTACAGAATCGTAATGAGCCGCCCGGTTTTGGTATCAGAACAATAGGGCTTGACCATTCACTGTGGGACTCCTCAATTACCCCGAGGTCTAACATTTTCATTACATCCTTAGATATGGCTTCGTCTACGCGTTTTCAAGGACCCGGGTAAGGTTTTAACTGGACCTTTACCCCCCGGGTTCTGTTACGATATAAATGTCTTATGACATCTGTACGCCCTGGTAGCTCTGAAAATACATTTTTATTTTTTTGTATGAACCCCCTGGTTTTTGTTTTTGAGATTTCGACAGTGATCTGACACATACACCTCTGGAGGGCACACAAGGGCGCTCACAGCATCAGGGTCTCTCGGGTCTTTCCACGGTTTAATCAGTTGACTGGTACAATTTTTCGGGCTTCCGCTTAACCGGGCTGGTATACCTTGTAATTCACATCTCCCACCTTTTCAATCACTTCATAGGGCCCTTGCCATTTTGCTAGAAACTTGCTCTCTACATAGGGACCAATATTAACACCCATCGCCTGGTTAAAGCTCCGTACCTTGGCCGACTTATTGTACACACGGCTTTGACCTCCTGTGCCTGCTGTAGATGTCCCTACTATTGGCATAATGGCAGCGATCCTATCTTGCATTTGGGAGATGTGTTCAATCACACTCCGGTAGGGGGTGGACTCCTGCTCCTAGGTTTCCTTTGTGATGTCCAAGCCACGTGGACGTCTACCATAAACCAGCTTAAAGGGAGAGAAACCATGGACGATTGTGGAACTTCCTGGACTGAGAACATTAAATAGGGCAAAAACAGTCCCAATCTTCCCTCCTTACTAACCACCCTTTTTAAAACATACTTTTAAACGTCTTGTTGAATCTCTCCACAAGACCGTCTGTTTGGGGGTGGTACACAGACGTACGCAAGTGCTTAATGTTCAGCAGTTTGCATAACTCCCTAGTGACCTTGGACATAAAGGGGGACCCTTGGTCTGTAAGGATCTCCTTTGGTATGCCGGTATGGGAGAACATATAAAAACAGCTCTTTCGAAATAACCTTGGAGGAGGTATCCGTAAAGGAACACCTCGGGGTAAGGGGTGGCATAGTCTACGACCCCCAAATATATATTGATGGCCCCGGGCAGACTTTACTAGTGGGCCTACTAGATCCATTGCGATCCTCTCAAATGGTTCTTCGATTATAGTTAGTTGCACCAAGGGACTGCTGTAATGGTGCATAGGGGCTGTAATTGACACCTTGGGGGAGGAATCGCAGTACCCTTTTACATCCCCATGGACCCCTGGCCAGAAAAAAAACCCTTGGGGAATACCTCTGTGTCTTTTCGCTGCCCAGATGACCTCCGAGCACATCTTATGCGCAAGATCCAAGACCATCCTTCTGTATGGCTGAGGCACCACCAGCTGTTCTACAACCTCCACCCTGACTCTGTCAACCTGATACAGCATCTCTTGATTGACTGCCAGGTGGGGGAACACCTTGTCAGCCCCTGGATACTGAGGTTCCCCATTCACAACCTTCACATTTTCCCTGGCCTTCACCAAGGTGGGGTCCCGGAGCTGAGCAGTCCCGAAATTATCAGGTGTGCATAAGGGTCCTCACCACGCCCACCTCATGTGAGGCAACACCACCCGAAGTCTCCAGTTTTACTAGGGCGGTAGGGTACTCTTTGGTGTCCCCATGTATACACAGGACCCCTATAACCTGTCCCGTTTAATGAGTTGGGGCAACCAGCTGGCATCACTAGTGTGACCAAAATCCCCGAGTCCAGCAGAGCATTACCGATAGTCGTCACCTTTATGTGACACAGCTGCTGATCAGTTTCTGGCACAGTCTCTGCGGGGCATACGGGGCCCTGCAAACAAAACCTCCGCCTAGCTGAGTCACATTCCATCTCCTCTACAGTGAGGGGACAGTTTGTGGCCATATGGCCAGGTCCATGACACCGCCAACATATGACCTGGGCCTGGTCACCCTGAGACTCCGGCCTGTGCCTGACTGTCCATTTGGGATTCTTCCTCTCCACCAAACCCCCTCTGGAACCCACCTCCCTTTGGGAAACTCTTTACCCCCCCTTTAATAAGGAACAGTCTTACCAGTCATTCCGGCCTTGCTGTTACCGGGATTGACGCGTCCATGAGGTACGGCTTGCAGTAAGTCCCCGGTGGCCTTGTATCTGTCGGGCGAGGTTAACGAGGTTTCTCAGCATCTTTGGGGTCCCCTTGTCCTACCCAGTGCTGGATCTCCGGGGGCAACGAGTGGATAAACTTATCCAGGACCACTTCTCGACCATCCCGCGCAGGGGTAGATTCCTCCGGTTGTAGCCACTTTTTTACCAGATGTACCAGGTCATACATTTGTTTAGCGAGCGGGTAGGTGCTCAGAGAAGGTCCAGTTATGCACCCGGCGGGCCCGCACATGGACGTTCAAATCCTAAACGAGCCAAAAACTCCCCCTTCAACTTGGCATAGTCCCCGGGCATCCTGCTCGCTGAGGTCAAAATATGCCTTTTGGGATTCCCCAGTCAGAAAAGGCGCCACTACTTCCGCCCAGTGTGCTACTGGTAGTTGCTCTTGCTCTGCCACAATTTCAAAGAGAGCGAGGTATGCCTCGACATCGTCCGTGAGCGTCATCTTCTGTAGAGACGTCTGTACGGCAGCCCAGGTGGTGGAAAGCGAACTTGGCGTCCTCTGCACGCTTTGCGCCACGGGTTGTACCTGCCCTGCACTGGCGGTTGATGTGCTGCTGTTCTTGCAAGGCGATCGATTGGACTCTATTTGCAGTGCGTTGGTTTCCGCCTGGGGACGCATGGCCTCCTCATGCACCCTTCTGCTGATTGGGTGTCTCAGCTGGAGACTGCTGTTGGCCTGGATGAGTTGTTTTTACAAGTTTTGTCCATCTTGGCCTGTCTGGTGGCTGTGTAGTGGCAGCTTTGATCCAGGACATAGGACTTCAGCCTTATTTTGCCGGTTTCCACGAGTCGTTGCCCTTAGCAACAGTTGCAGCAAAACACGTGTTAAAGTCTCTTTAATGTCTGACGCCCGCATCCGAAGCACCATATGTGGAGGTTTAGCGTCAGGTAGGCAAACAGGGGTTCCACAGACAGAGACAGTGACACGAAAATAAGTTCAAATTCCGGCCTGCCCGGGTTTTTATTCAGCAAACTTAACAAAACAAAACAAAAACAAGCCCTTTAAATTCAGGCTAAACAGAAAAAACGCCTGCTCGGCTGAGCACTAGCTACACATAGTATTTACCCTTACTAGACTGAAAAAGCAGACAGCGTCTGTTACTCACGCAAGGTTTTTCCTCAGAGTGACACCAGCACTCCACACAGGCCTGTAGGTTCAGGCTTTATAGCCTGAGCCCCGCCTCAACCGGGGGCGTGGGATGGCCACCCACCCGGCTCTTTGACCACTCCAGAAAGACCGAACCCGACTAAGCGGACTGGAACCGCTACACTAAAGAATGTGTCAGCAACATAGTGTTACTGACAACACTGTCGGCTTCCTTCACCGAGCCCAGGCTTCCCCGGGTGACAACGCATCTCCCCAGATACCGCCTAAGGCAGCATGGGAGAGGACTCTTGGGGAAAATATATCTGCCGTCCACTATTCCCCCTGTCACTGTCTCACAATATAATAATATAAAATATAATATATAAAATATAATATATATATATCTACACTCCACCGGCCACTTTTTAGGTACACCATGCTAGTAACGGTTGGACCCCTTTTGCCTTCAAAACCCTGCCTCAATTCTTCGGGCATAGATTCCACAAGGTTTTTGCAACGATGCTAAATTGGTACCAAGGGGCCCAAAGAGTGCCAAGAAAAATTTTCCCCCACCCCAAATGACACCACCACCCCCAAACCTGAACCTTTGATACAAGGCAGGATGGATCCATGCTTTCATGTTGTTTGACGCCAAATTCTGACCCTAACCATCCGAATGTCGCAGCAGAAATCGAGACTCATCAGACCAGCAACGTTTTTCCAATCTTTACTGTCCAATTTCGATGAGCTTGGGCAAATTGGAGCCTCATTTCCTTTTTCTTAGCTGAAAAGAGGGGCACCCGGTGTGGTTTTCTGCTGCTGTAGCCCATCTGCCTCAAAGTTGGCCGTACTGTGCGTTCAGAGATGCTCTTCTGCCTACCTTGGTTGAACGGTGGCTATTTGATCACTGTTGCCTTTCTATCAGCTCGAACCAGTCTGCCCATTCTCCTTTGACCTCTGGCATCAACAAGGCATTTCCGCCCACAGGACTGCCGCTCACGGGTGTTTTTTCTTTTTTCGGACCATTCCCCTGTAAACCCTAGAGATGGTTGTGCGTGAAAATCCAGGAATCACAGTTTTTTGAAATACTCAGACCAGCCCTTCTGCCCAAAAAACCATGCCACGTTCAAAGGCAAATCAAATCACCTTTCTTCCCCCTACTGATGCCGTTTGAACTGCAGGGGATTGTCTTGACCATGTCTACATGCCTAAATGCACTGAGTTGCCGCATGTGATTGGCTGATAGAAATTAAGTGTTAACGAGCAGTTGGACAGGTGTACCTAATAAAGTGGCCGGTGAGTGTATATATAAAATATAATATGCCACAACCATGCCAGTGGGACCCAGTTGACATTGTGTTTTTCAGAAAAAGTTTTTTTTGTGCAGAACTTAAAGTTATATTTGGGATATATTACTTTTAATTTATAGAGGGAGGAATGGATGCCTCCATTATGGTTTCTTGCACCCCGCCCACCTCCACAGGCTGTTATATCAGTGCAGTATGCGTGCAAGGTTGGTGCTTTTTTTATTTTTCTCTCTGGATTATGGAGGTCGCTTGACCCAATGAGAAGTCTGAATTTGACTCTAGTGAGAGGTAAAGAAAGCGTAGGACCACACACCTTGAGGTCCCGTTGGTAGCCCGGGGGGGGGGGGCAGGGCTTAAGCATTTTTTGATCAAAACATGTGAACTAAGAATCTCAATGTTTAGAATAACCACACTTTTTATTTGCATAACCACACTCACATATATTGCACAGGTTGGACGGCTCCTTTAAAAATGTTACTCGTTACTGATTCATGTAGGATTTTCGGTGAATTTACAGAATAAAAATCTGATTCCTTAAGCTTATCCAGATTTTCGCCCAGTTTCCTGTTCGGTGACCTTGACCTGCATGGGATCAGGACGGCTATAATCACATAGGATGGACCTGAGTTCATGCTGATTGGTAGGAATCAGGCTGTTTTGCACTGTTTTTATTATTATTCCAGTTGTTGCTCGTTCTTCATGTTTAATGTGGAAAAAAGTGATAAAAATAAAAAAAAAATGTGAAATCGGGAACAGGGTGGGCAAAAAAAGAAAAAACTGATACTTGCATACCTGTGCTCCATCACTACCACACTGAAGCTCCCATTAACAGCTCCTCTCTCCTTCAAGTTTTTTTTTTTCTAGATACAATGGAGCACGAGCCTATCCTGAGTGTTCAGATAAGAACCTAGTAGTGAAGAGGAGAGGATAACCAGAAGCACCAGAACATCAGCAGTGGGGACCAGGAGTTAAGGATAAATTTTTTCGCCCATTCTAGCACAAATTTCATGTCATTTTTAAAGGCTACAACCTCTTTAAAGGGGTTTTCTTGCTACAAAGATCATATCCATCTAATGATGGAGACAGTAAAAATAAACACTTTTGCAATTGGTTTGCATTTCCTAAATAAAAGTGAAAGGAACTGCCTGTGGTGGCTGTGTGTCTATGTAATAAAGCTGTCTCAGCTCCTCTGTACGCTCATGTCGCAGTGATAGTTCTTTGTAAATGATCTGGGCAATTACTGAGCCTCTAGCTGTTAGATTCACTCTCCCTCCATATAACACAGCCTTATACACTGCTACCCCTCATATAACATAGACTTATACACTCTGCTCACCCTACCCATATAACATATCCTTGTACACTCAGCTCTTTCCAACCATATAACACAGCCTTATACATTGCAACCCCCGTCCCCAATATAACACATCCTTATACACTATGTTCTATCTCCTGCCTGATAACAGAGGGGGAAGAGGGAGGGTGGACAGCGTGCCTTTCTCACATTTGTTTCATCATTTCAGGCTGTATGTATAACTGCTTACATCAATGCAGGTGTTCTGGATACAAGGAGCTTGTGGAGGGAGACGACAGCTCTGCAGGCATGAGAACTAACCATTGCAGGAGGTCTGCAGAGCTGTGACATCCTCTCCCTTCCACTGCTCATACAGAATGATGATGTCACCAGTCTTCAGTGACGGGAGACACATCCAATGGGAGGAGGGACCCACCTACTGAGAGGAGAGACACGACCCTGGATTTGAAGCTGTAATAGAAACAGCTCAAGTCTGCGAAAGCTTATAATGATACAACTCCTTTAACTTTTGGTAAAGTTGCAACAATTTTCACAAGATATTTGGAGTTTGTTCCTCCTTCTGGTAGGATTTGTAGTAGTAGTTTTATGTTCGGCTCCTCAGATGTTCATAGAGGAGTTTCCTTGTTCTTTATATTCCAGGAGATACTCGGGGTAGATCTGATGCTTCTCAAACACCACAAAGATGGAGGGATTGGTGGCGTCGTCCACACAGGAGTCATAGCACCGTATACTTCTGCCGGGTCTTAGCGGCGGACACTTCATTTTAGAGTCTCCTACTGTGTAGTCTCCAACCAGCACACGAGCTACGAACATCATCCATGTCCCATTAGACTGTTCAGAGTATTTATGGGAGTACGATGCATCTCGGGCAAAGTAACTTCCTATGAGGAGAATGGGGACAGGTTACACGTAATGCCATAGTAAAGCCACTGGTAAAATACCAAATATGATCATGAGATTGAAACTGTTGCGCCATTTTGGGAGCTGTAGTTGTGGAACCACCAGAGAGACCCACAGATCACTGAAATATGTATCATAGCTGGAAACATTGTTACTAATCTGAAAGTGTCTTCTATAGTGATACATTATGATACTATGTATCCACATTCTTAAATGGGACCTTCCACCACTTTGTTGAGGGAATCTACAGTATATGATGTTCAAAACTAGTGTATCTTTTTGCATCTACTTAAAGGGGTGGTCTCACTACATTGATTCAGTTTACCTCAGTCCTGGTTTCTTGGTTTCCTTTTGAATTCAGGGGCATGTTTACTGGCTTCCACTAGGCTGCAGTAGAAGTCAGGTCTGTAGCTATAGCAACCAGTGCTGGCAGCCTATCATGAGAGATTGAACAGGTCTTTAGCTATAGCGACCAGTGCTGGCAGCCTATCATGAGAGATTGAACAGGTCTGTAGCTATAGCGACCAGTGCTGGCAGCCTATCATGAGAGATTGAACAGGTCTTTAGCTATAGCGACCAGTGCTGGCAGCCTATCATGAGAGATTGAACAGGTCTGTAGCTATAGCGACCAGTGCTGGCACCCTATCATGAGAAATTGAGCAGGTCTGTAGCTATAGTGACCAGTGCTGGCAGCCTATCAGGAGAGATCACACAGGTCTGTAGCTATAGCGACCAGTGCTGGCAGCCTATCAGGAGAGATCACACAGGTCTGTAGCTATAGTGACCAGTGCTGGCAGCTATCAGGAAGAGATTCAACAGGTCTGTAGCTATAGCTACCAAATGCTGGCAGCCTATCATGAGAATTAATTGTAGCAAATGTCCGCTTGGGTAAGGGCTTTGCTATGCGACCAGTGCTGGCAGCCTATTATGAGAAATTGAACAGGTCTGTAGCTATAGTGACCTGAGGAGCTGATGCAGATCATACAAGATTGGTGGTTGTCCTATTTATGTGGAGTCAGGGCTGCAGGGATGAGTCTTGAATCTGTTTCAGCTCTGTAATAAGGGATGAGATAATAAAGAGATATACAACATATTTTGGGGAGTCATACAGTGGGTGTCAGTGACTGCTAGTTGTAGGACCAGAGCATCTGTGAGATCTGACTTGTGGTAGAGTCAGTCAACATTCAGAGTAGACAACATCTGATTAGGATCATAGTGGCTTTAGCCCATCTACAGCCCATGTGGGAAAACAAACAGCGCTTCAATCAGAACCTTTCTGTTGCTTCCTACCTAGGATCAGGGCCTTACCTTGCCCATACAAAGTGCCATGGGTACCACACAGGGCCCATCAAAAAATTTTTTAAAAACAATAGCGTTGACATGCGTTTTGTCTGTGCCGTGAAACAACCGCATTTTCCCCCTTACTTCTTGTCCCAATTTTACTTTCTATTTTCCTTTTGCCTTTTTGAAGCCAAAAAAAAAATTAAAAAAGGGGGGGGCTAGCCCCTAAGGGGTTCCCCTCCTATATGTATAAAAAAAGCCAAAAAAAACCAACATCATCCCTCGTAAGGCCCCACCAAATGGAAAAAACATAGGTCACAAAGAACTGGTACACCACCCCTTTAAGGGCCACCACCAAAAAGGAAAACAAGGCACAAAACAGGAAATCCTCTCTTCATATGGTTTTTAAAAACCCTAAAATGGAACACAAGCCACAAGACGGGAAAAACCCCTGGCCTTTTTAAGGTCCACCCCTTTTTTAAAGAAAAAAAACATAGGGCCAAAAAAAGCTGGGGCCCATCCCCTTAAGGTCCACCACTCATAAAAAAAAAAAAAAAACCCCTCAAGGTCCCCCCCCTTTATAATGAATAAACATCATCCCTTCTAAGGGCCACCATCATAATTAAAAACCAAAGGGCCCAAAAAAAGCTGGACATCATCCCCCTAAGGTCCACCACTCTAAAAAAAAACAAGGGTAAAAGAACGGGAATCCTCCCTTCCATGGGGTCCATCACTATGCAATTGGACATGGACCCACAATAGCTGAAAATCCTCCCCCAAAATGCCCACATCACATCACCGGCCCATTTATTAGGTACACCTGCCCAAAAGTTTTAAACATTAATTCTAATACCAATCACATAGCGGAAAACTCAGTGATTTATTTTGGAATGGTAAAACCCCAATTCCGCAGTTCAAAAAACCCCAGTATGGGGAAGAAAAGGGATTTGATGCCTTTGAACGGGGCAGGGTTGTTGGGTGCCAAAAGGGGCGGGTCTGAGTATTTAGAAATGCTGACTCCTGGGATTTTCACGCACAACCCCACTCTAGGTTTACAGAAAATGGCCCAAAAGAAAAAAAACCCAAATAGGGGCAGCCCTGGGGCAAATCCCTTTTTGATCCCAGAGGTCAAAGGGAAAGGGGAGAATGGTTCGAGCTGATAAAAAAGGTACAGTGACTAAAATAGCCCCCTTACAACCAAGTGGGCGAAACATCTCAAAACGCACAGTACGGCCAACTTTGGGGCGGGGCTACAGCAGCAGAAGACACCCCCGGGGCCACCCCTTTTCAGCTAAGAAAAGGAAACTGGGGCCCCAATTCCCCAAGCTCATCAAATTGGACTAAAAGTTGGAAAAAAACTTTTGGGGTTGATAGTCTCGTTTTGTGCGACATTGGATGGTGGGGTCAGTTTTGGCGTCAACAACATGAAAGCAGACCCCTCCTGCCGTATCAAGGTTCGGTGGTGGTGGGGGGTTCATGGGGGGGATTTTTTTTGGGCACTTTTGGGGCCCCTTTGGTCCCAAACGGGCACGTTGCAATCCCCACAGCCCCCTATATTGTTGTGACCATTTCCATCCCTTTAGGGCCACAATGTCCCCAACATTGAGGGTACTTTCAGGGGATAATGGATGTCAAAAAGTGGAATCATTCGTGGTTTTTTTGAACATGACAATGGTTCCTGACTCAAATGGCCTCCCAGTCACAGATCTCAATAGGGGGTCCAACCCTTTTAGCATGGGGTACCTAATAAAGGGCCGGGAGTGTATAGTGAATTAGATAGGCCACAAAGATCTGGAAAATTGGGCCCCCATTTTGGGTTGGGCATCCCATTAAAAAATGGAGGAAGTCAATGGAAAACCCGCCCCAGAGTTGGTTTTGGGGAAAGGCCCCATGTTTTTCACCACTTTTCCCCTCAAGTCTTTGAAAAAGCCGGGGAAGTCCAGAACTCTGGATGTGGCAGAGACCAGAACTTTCTTTGGGAGATAGAAGAAGAGAAGTTATTACCTCGGGTCCAATGTTATCCAGTCAGTGCTGTAGTCACGTTATACTGTATATTACCGCACAGCCCAAACCCGGATGGGGTCAGGGCCCATGTCTGCGGGTAGGTGTTGGTCTCCAGAAGGGATGAGTTCAGGAGGGACGTAGCTGCAGCTGATTTTGTACTGAGGTATAGAAAAGATCAAGAGTGACCAGGGTACCTCTCACAGCTTAATTACATCGCCCTAACCAGGCCAACATTTAGCCATACATCCCCCAAATGGTCCACACACCCAGGAACACACACATGGCCACCACCTTCAAAGAGACTGAAAGAAGCTTGATACTACAGGTAATGAGCACCAGCAACCACTAATACTCTATGGAGATATTCAGGTTCTTGAGGGTAACAAGGGAAAACTATGAACATTTTAGGCTTTGATATATTGGTCCAGTACTTGGTTACAAAATTACATAACAAAAGTCATAGGTAAAAGCAGACAAAACAGTAAAGAAATATAATAGATAAAGTAAAGAACAACAAACTTCTATTATTTCATGGTATCTCTGGTCTCTCCGTTTCTCTCATAGCCCAAGGTGTTTGAGAGGAACCGCAAACCCCTTTTAGCTCCTCCTTCTCTTTAATTTAATGAGGAGAAAATAAAGATGTCATAAGTCCAGCTTGTGTCATAACTCCTCCGAGTCTCCTAGCCAGAAAATTATGACCATCAAGTTCCCAAGCATATCACCAGCCCAAGCCGATCAAATAGGAAAGCTTCATAACTGTGTTGTCCTAAGACTAAAAATCCTGATGTTTGATGCAGGAGCAGTGGCTGAGTCCCCTGTTCATAATCTCATGCATGAGCCAGAGAAAACATGGGTTATGACCAAGATTTCTTTGATCCATCTATCTATCTATCTATCTATCTATCTATCTATCTCCTATATATCTATCTATCTATCCCATATCTATCTATCTCCTATCTATCTATCTATCTATCTATCTATCCCATATCTATCTATCTATCTATCCCATATCTATCTATCTATCTATATCATATCATATCTATCTCATCTCTCTCCTATCTATCTATCTCCTATCTATCCCTCTATCTATCTATCTCCTATCTATCTATCTATCTATCTATCTATATATCTATCTCCTATCTATCTATCTATCTATCTCCTATCCATCTCATATCTATCTATCTATCTCATATCTATCTCTCTCATATCTATCTCTCATATCTATCTATCTATCTATCTCATATCGGTCTGTCTGTCTGTCTATCTATCTATCTCCTATCTATCTATCTATCTATCTATCTCCTATCTCTCTATCTATCTATCTATCCATCTCCTATCTATCTATCTATCTATCTATCTCATATCTGTCTGTCTGTCTGTCTATCTATCTATCTCCTATCTCATATCTATCTATCTATCTCCTATCTATCTCATATCTATCTATCTCATATCTATCTATCTATCTATCTATCTATCTCATATCTATCTCATATCTATCTCTCTCATATCTATATATCTATCTATCTATCTATCTCTCTCATATCTATCAATCTATCTATCTCCTAATCTATCTAACTCCTTATCTCCTAATCTATCTAACTCCTATCTACTATCATCTATCTATCTGACCATCTCCTATCTATCCTACCATCTCATATCTATCCCAACTATCAATTTATTTCCATCTATCATCTATCTAAACTCTCTCATATCTATGCAATCTATTCTATCTCCCTATTCTATCTATCTCCTAACTCCTATCTATCTATCTCCTATCTATCTATCTATCTATCTATCTATCTATCTCCTATCTATCTATCTATCTCATATCTATCCATCTATCTATTTATCCATCTATCTATCTGTCTGTCCTAATAATGTCATGTCTTTACCTTCCTTTTAGTAATTTCACATCTTCAAAACTCAGGAATCGTGGCCTCCTGCGCACTTCTCTCTCCGTCTTGAACACAATGTTTCTCTGTTTCATTACTAAAACAATATATAATAGATAATTGTTAAAGAGGAACCCCAAATCTTACAGAGGGCTTCCACATTAACTCTATCTTCATGCCAGTATACTTCATTAATGGGGACCAGTGACATCCGTGTTTGGGACACTTATGGAGCATTGTGGCCCCTCATGGACCCCACATCGGTGTTTGGGACACTTATGGAGCATTGTGGCCCCTCATGGACCCCACATCGGTGTTTGGGACACTTATGGAGCACTGTGGCCCCTCATGGACCTGACATCGGTGTTTGGGACACTTATGGAGCATTGTGGCCCCTCATGGATCCGTCATCGGTGTTTGGGACACTTATGGAGCATTGTGGCCCCTCATGGACCCGACATAGGTGTTTGGGACACTTATGGAGCATTGTGGCCCCTCATGGATCCGACATCGGTGTTTGGGCCACCTTATGGACATTGTGCCCCTCATAGGAGCGCGACATCGTGTTTTGTGGGACAATTAAGTAGCATCTGTGGGCCCCTCATGTAAAATCCCCCCCCCCCGAACACTCGTGTTTGGGACACTTATGGAGCATGGTGGCCCCTTATGGACCCGACATCGGTGTTTGGGACACTTATGGAGCAATGTGGCCCCTCAAGGACTCCACATCGGTGTTTGGGACACTTATGGAGCATTGCGGCCCCTAATGGATCCGTCATCGGTGTTTGGGACACTTATGGAGCATTGTGGCCCCTCATGGCACCCACATCGGTGTTTGGGCCACTTATGAAGCATTGTGGCCCCTCATGGACCCCACATCGGTGTTTGTGCCACTTATGGAGCATTGTGGCCCCTCATGGACCCCACATCGAGTTTGGGACACTTATGGACACTGTGGCCCATTCCTTATGGACCTGACATCGGTGAATTGGGCCACTTATGGTCGAGCATTGTGTCCCCTCAACGACCCCACATCGGTGTAAGACACTTATGGAGCATTGTGGCCCCTCATGGATCCGTCATCGGTGTTTGGGACACTTATGGAGCATTGTTGCCCCTCATGGACCACACATCGGTGATTGGGACACTTATGGAGCATTGTGGCCCCTCATGGACCCCACATCGGTGTTTGCGACACTTATGGAGCATTGTGGCCCCTCATGGACCCCACATCGGTGTTTGGGACACTTATGGAGCATTGTGGCCCCTCATGGACCCGACATCGGTGTTAGGGACACTTATGACATTGTGCCCCTCAAGGTCCGTCATCGGTGTTTGGGACACTTATGGAGCATTGTGGCCCCTCATAGACCCCACATCGGTGTTTGGGACACTTATGGAGCATTGTGGCCCCTCATGGACCCCACATCGGTGTTTGGGACACTGATGGAGCACTGTGTCCCCTCATGGACCCCACATCAGTGTTTGGGCCACTTATGGAGCATTGTGGCCCCTCATGGACCCCACATCGGTGTTTGGGACACTCATGGAGCCCATTGTGGCCCCTCATGGACCCAACATCAGTAATATATTTAATCACCATATTAGTCGTGTTCATACCTCGGAAGTTGATGCCATACTTATGTCTGCCGAAGGTGAAGGGAACGATAGCGGTGGGATCGGACTGATACGCGTTCTCAAGATCTGAAGATAATATGGTGGCTCCCGCAGTCTAAAAAGTAAAATATCCTTAAAGGGGTTTTGCCAAGAAGTGATTTCCTCACATAACAGGCTGCCACTGTCCTCTTCAGTCTTGAAAAAAGGGGCGTTGTGTTCCTGTGCTTAAAAAACAAGTACCTCCTCTGTGATGTCATCGCTCCACCTCCCATGCACGTTCCCGAGGCTGATATTCAGTCTCTGTAGTTGAACAAACATGTTGTTTGGGGCTAAACCCAGAGGGATAACATTGTGCACAAGCTATACTGGTTTTGAGTTCTCCCTCTTATCTGCTCAGGGGAGAGAAGATAATATCCGAGCAGCATGTGTCACTAACTGCTGCAGGGGGAGGGGGCAGACAAGGGAGGCCAGGGAGCATCAGCAAGTTACTCAATAATTACATTAACAACCAGCGGATTCTCATACTGCAGACACAGCTGTGACACAGGAGCAGGATGCTATTGCTCATTGCCCCGTAGCAACTGCTTAGTTTTCTCCCCCACCCTTCAAAGCTCATCAGATAAGAAGTGCAAACAACTCAAGTGAGGCCAGACCATCTCCTGGTCCTAGTTAATGTAAACAATCAGGAAACTAAGGGGATGTAAGCAAGGCTGCAGCTCTCCAAGGCTACACCTTTTTTAATCACATATATTTATAAAAGTGTTTAAACACCAATTTTGGAGGATCCCACATCAACATTAGATCACGGCAAAACCCCTTTAACAAAATATTTCATTCTGACGTCTACTCAAACCCCCTGCCCTGATATGTTAAATCTGTATCAGCCCTCCCCCCCAAGCTATCATATTATGTCTAGTATTAGTCTCCGTATATGGGGCAGTGAGACCTCTGGCTCCAGGGTAGGGGGGGCAACCTCAGCCCGGGAGATCGCCCATGAAAGGTGTGCTGCTCTGCACTCCTGTATGTTAAATCTGTATCAGCACCCCCCCCCCCGTCCCCCCCAAGCCTGAGGTCTCTGTATATGGGGCAGTGAGACCTCAGGCTCCAGGGTAGGGGGGCAACCTCAACCCAGGAGATCGCCCATGAAGAGGGCCCTGCTCGTCTATGTTAAATCTTTACCAGCCCCCCCCCCCCTCCCAAGCCTGAGGTCTCCGTATATGGGGCAGTGAGACCTCAGGCTCGCAGGGTAGGGGTGCAACCTCAACCCAGAGATCGCCACATGAAGAGGTCCCTTGCCCCTTCTAAGTTAAATCTGTACACCCCCCCCCCCCCACCCACCCTAGCCTGAGGTCTCCGTATATGGGGCAGTGACACCTCCAGGTCCCTGCCCCAACTTACATTGTGTCCGTATTGTGTCCAGGTGCCATGTTGATCCTTCCAGTACCACAGCCACTCAGTGGTCAGAACATATTCGGGCGGCCTCATGACCGAGGATACGGTGGAGAGACGACGGACGGGGAACATGCCAGATGTCATAGACTGGAAGTCAACCCATGGATAGTAGCACCTGACAAGTAGGATGAAGAAAGTAATGGCGCCCACCTAAAAATGGTCATGGCTCATTGTTTTAGGTGGAGTTCCCCTTTATTTCCCGGTTATTATGATATAGTTTTATGACCCCCACCTGTCCAGCTTTGGGTCGCAGAAGCTTTTCTCCACCACTTCCATATTGGAGACATCTTCCCATCCAGTTCCATCGTTGATCTGCCAGCGGTAGGGCAGGTAGTAGTGCATGTCCGGGCAAGAACCTGAGGATCAAGGAGAACCCTGTGATACCTGCCAGTGTATGACCCCAACCAGGGGAGGGAACAAGGGCACCATTCCCATAACCCTTCCCAAAGGGTCGTTTACCTTCGACCTTGCAGTATTTCCAAAGGTTAGAAAGACAGATCTCCGGGACTTCATCAAACTCTGCTTCAAACACACAAAAAACATCAATAAGTGCTAAGGGGAGTCACTAGAATTCAAAGGGCGCCCCCAGAAGCAGTGAATATTAATAAACAGATAAAAGCGCCCCCTAATGCTAGATAGCAGAAAGCCCCAACTTGTAATTCCCTACAAAAAAGTTACAGTGCTCTGGGGGTTCCTCAGGCTCTGAGCCCCATAACAGCTGCTATAGCTATAGTTATGCCTATGATACCTGGTCCTGGGACACCCCCAGATCCCCAACATCACCCATTTATTGATCATTGGTGGTTACTAGAGCCACTGAGACCTGTCAAGTACTTTGAAAGGGTTTTCCCACCATAGACTTTCGAAGAACATGCCATAAAAATCTCATAGGAGTGGGTGCCGCCTATCTATAGAATGGGCCCCAAAAAGTGTTGGCTCGAAATGGAGAGCCAGTCACGCTTGCACACGACTCTCCATTCTGTTCTATGGGAGTTCTGAGTATAACTGAACCCACCGCTTCCCTGTACTGGGAACTCCCATAGAACAGAATGGAGAACACAGCGCTCCCCTGTACTGGGAACTCCCATAGAACAGAATGGAGAACACCGCACTCCCCTGTACTGGGAACTCCCATAGAACAGAATGGAGAACACAGCGCTCCCCCCACTGTACCGGAGTAACCCCCTAAGAACAAAATGGAGAACACAGCAGCCTCCCCTTACAGGGAACTCCCAAAGAACAGAATGGAGAACACAGCGCTCCCCTGTACGTGAACGTTCCCATATAACAGAAAATGGAGAACACAGCGCTCCCCTCGTACTGGGAACTCCCATAAACAGAATGGAGAAACACAGCGCGCGCCCCCTGTACTGGGAAACTCCCATAGAGACAGAATGGAGAACACATCGCTCCCCTGTACTGTGGAACTCTCCCATAGAACAGAATGAGAACACAGCGCTCCCCTGTACTGGAACTCCCAAAGAACAGAATGGAGAACACAGCGCTCGACCCTGTACTGGGAACTCCCATTACAACAGAATGGACGAACACAGTGCTCCCTGTCCTGAAACTCCCATAGAACAGAATGTAGAACCACCGCTCTACCCCTGTAACTGGGAACTCCCATAAACAGAATGGAGAACAACAGCGCTCCCCTTACTGGGAACTCCCATAGAACAGAATGGAAACACAGCGCTCCCCTGTACTGGGAACTTAACTCCCATAGAACAGAATGGAAGAACACAGCGCTCACCCTGTACTGGGAACTCCATAAACATAATGGAGAACACAGCGCATCCCGTACTGGGAACTCCCCATAGAGGAGAATGGAGAACACATCGCGCTCCCCAGTACTGGGAACTCCCTAGAACAGAATGGAGAGAAAACAGCGCACCCCTGTACTGGAAACTCCATAGAAAAGAAATGGAGAACCAAAGCGCTCCCATGTACTGGAAACTCCAATAGGAACAGAATGGAGAACACAGCGCTCTCCTGTACTGGGAACTCCCATAGAACAGAATGGTGAGAAACACAGCGCCCCTTACTGGGAAAAAACACAATAGAGGAGAATGGAGAACACAGCACTCCCCTGTACTGGGAACACCCATGAGAACAGAATGGAGAACACAGCGCTCCCCCTGTACTGGGAACACCCATAGAACAGAATGGAAGAACACAGCGCTCCCCTGTACTGGGAACTCCCATAGAGAGAATGGGAGAACACACCGCTCCCCTGTACTGGAACTCCCATAGGACAGAATGAAGAACACAGATGCTCCCCGTACCGGGAACTTGAACATAGAACAAGAATGGGAGAACACAGCACTGTCCCCTGTACTGGGAACTCCCATAGAGAGAGAATGGAGAACACAGCGCTCCCAATACATCACTCCGGTAACGTCCCAAAGAACAGAATGTGAGAACACAGCGCATCCTCTGTACTGGGGAACTCCCATAGAACATAATGGGATAACACAGCGCTCCCCTGTACTGGGAACTCCATAGATACAGAATGGAGAACCCAGCACTCCCCTGTTACTGGATTCCCAAAGAGGAGAATGGAGAACACAGCGCTCCCCTATAAACATCACTGGTAACTCCCAAGAACAGAATGGAGAACACAGGCCCTCTTTACTGGGAACTCCCATAGACCGAATGTAGAACACAGCGCCCCTGTAACTGGTGTTAACATCCCATAGAGGAGGAATGGGAGACACAGCGCTCCCCTGTACTTGGAACTCCCATAGAACAAAAGGAGAACACAGGCACTCCCCTGTACTGGTAACTCCCATAGAGTAGAATGGATAACAGCAGCGCTCCCCTATAACAGCACTGGTAACTACATCCCAAAGAACAGAATGGAGTAACACAGCGCTCCCTGTACCGTGAACCTTCCCATAAGAACAGCAATTAGAACACAGCGCTTATTTTCCCTGTACTGGGAACATCCCATAGAGGAGAATGAGACTCAGCGCCGCCCGCTGTACTGGGAACTCCATAGAAAGTCTCAGAATGGAGAACACATCCCTCCCCTGTACTGTGAACACCCATATAGGAAATGTAGAACTCAGTTCTCCCCTGTACTGGGAACTCCCATAGAACAGAATGGAGAACCCCCCGCTTCCCTGTACTGGGAACTCCCATAGAACAGAATGGAGAGTCATGTGCAAGCGTGACCGGTTCTTCAATCTGAGCCAACACTTTCAGGACCTGTTCCATAGGTTGGACCCACACCTATCAGATTTTTAAGGCATATTCTTTCGATATACAGGAAGTCCCCGGGTTACGAACGAGATAGGGACTGTGGGTTTGTTCTTAATTTGAATTTGTGTGTAAGTCGAAGCATGTATAATTAATTATATTAAGCAACAACACAAAAAGACTTTTTTTTTTTCGTATTTGGATATTGCAGGTGAAGGGTTTTTAACATATGTTTTTGCTGACCCTGTGCCCTTTTTAAGATAAGATATCATTCATCACCTCATTTTCACTCTCATGTGCTGCTATGCATGCTGGCCACTTGTCGTTCCACATCTACTGTCTGCTGTGGAACATGGAACTACAAGTGCCAGCACGCCCCATAAGTCTCTGTTTGCAGCTAAGGGACAGATGTAAGTTGGAACGGTGTAAGTCGAGGACTGCCTGTACCTTCAAAGTCTATGGTGGGTAGACCCCTTCAAAGGACTTGAAAGACCTCTGGAGCTCTAATAACCACCAAAAATCAGTCAATGGGCGATGTTGGGGATTTGGGGGTGTCCCAGGGATAGGTATCATGGGCAGAACTATAGCTATAGCAGCTGCTATAGGGCCCAGAGCTTGAGGGGCCCCCAGAGCATTTTTTGTAGGGAATTACAAGTTGGTGGCTTTCTGCTGTCTAGCATTAGATGGCCCGTTTCATAGATAGGTGCGAGCCCCAAAGATGGGAGTTCTGAGTATGGCTGAACCCACCGCTTCCCTGCACTGGGATCTCCTATAGAACAGAATGGAGAGTTGTGTGCAAGCGTGACCGGTTCTTTAATCTGAGCCAACACTTTCGGGGTCCGTTCCATAGATAGCTATGAGTCCCATAGGTCGGACCCGCACCTATGAGATTTTTAAGGCATATTCTGTCGATAAACTTTCAAAGTCTGTGGTGGGACACACCCCATTAAAGGAGACATCTACATTATAGCAAGCATTATAGTGCCCCTTACTTTGGCTTTTTGACCCCATCATACCGGCCTAAGCTCCATGGCACCTCAATAGTGACAGATAAGGAGACACCACACCCCCCAACCACCATCCACAACCAAACTGGGTGTAAATCAAGTCCACAGAGGGATGTGGTGAAGCTTCATTACTGCTTGTGCCCAACTCTCCATTCTGTTCTATTGGTGTTCCAAGTATGGCTGAACCAACCTCTTCCCAGTACTGGGAACTCCCATAGAATAGAAATTACGAGTCTGTGCGAGTTGACCAGCAGTTCTTTGATTCCTGAGTTTCTTTCAATAAAGTTTCAAAGTCTGTGGTGGGAACACCCCATTAAAGGAGACATTTACATTAGAGCATAATATTGCCCCTTACTTTGGCTTTTTGACTCCATTAGACCGGCCTAAGCTCCATGCATGGTCCTTATCTCCTACCACCCTGCACCTCAATAGTGACAGATAAGGAGAACCCCTCGCACACCACTGAATTGGGTGTAAATCAAGTCCACAGAGGGATGTGGAGAAGCTTCACTACTGCTTGTGCCCAACTCTCCATTCTGTTCTATGGGTGTTCCAAGTATGGCTGAACCCACCTCTTCCCAGTGCTGGGAACTCCCATAGAATAGTATGGAGAGTCGTGTGCACGTGTGACCGGTTCTTTATTCTAAGCCAACACTTTCGGGGCCTGTTTCATATGCAGATGCAGGACCCAGTTGAGATTTTTAAGGCATGTTCTTTCAATAAACTTTCAAAGTCTATGGTGGACACCAAATGAAAGGAGACTTCTATGTTAGAACAAGCATTATATTGCTCCTTACTTTTGCTTTTTGACCACATCAGACTGGCCTAAACTTCATGCACAGTGTTATCTCCTACCACGCTGTAACTCAATATTGACAGATAAGTAGACCCCCCCAACCACAACCAAAATGGGTTTGAATCAAGACCACAGAGGGACGTGGTGAAGCTTTACTACTGGGACCATTTTACAACAACTTTTCTTTTTAATATCTTGTACTCATCACACCTCTACTCCAATCACATCCAGAGCTGCAAATGCCCCCTACTTCTCCTACAATGCAGTACACCAGGTAGAATATAAAGTCTGCTTACACAACGTGATAGATCCCAGTAGAGCATGCTCCGTACACATTAAATAACAGAGGAGAAAACCTGAGAGTTAACAGCAACACAGCACAATTGCAAATGCAGTTTCGGAAGTAACTTTTGGACACATTCGTCAAGTTTCTTCTCTTATTTTTTAGATTAAATTGCAAATTCCACAGAGGGGTGTGGTGAAGCTTTCCTACTGGGACCATCATAAAAGATGCAGGACGGCAGGTAGGATATAAGTCTGCTAACACAAGGTGATAGGTCCCAGTAGACTGGTACAGATTTAATAACAGAGAGGAAAACCTGAGAGTTAACAGCGACACAGCGCAATTGCAAATGCAGTTTCGGAAGTAACTTTTGGACACATTCGTCAAGTTTCTTCTCTTATTTTTTAGATTAAATTACAAAGCAGTGAAGCCAAGGAAAGCAGAGGTATCAGGAATGATGTCCACAGCTGGACGTGACACCTCACCTGTGGAGGAGGGATCCAGGCTGAGATGAGATATTGGAGAACTGGAACGGTTTGTGTGAGAGGAGAAGGCAGAGTTGATGTAATTGACTAAATAAGCGTCGTAAGAGCTCGGCCTGGAGGTGGGCACTGGTGTTCCTTCAGAAACAGATGGACCTTCTGTAGGAGAATCAACAAGGCTGGTATAAGATATTGGTGGAGCATGGTGGATCTGCTGCAAAGGAGGTAACAAGGTTAGTGGTGGAAACAACTGGTGGAGAGTGGTATGGTGGTATGGGCGGACAATAGGGAAAGTCATTGCTTTCTCCTGAAGAACAGATGGACCTTCTATAGGAGAAATAGCAAGTCTAGTATAAGGTATTGGTGGAGCATGGAGGGACTTACTACAAAGGATGTTACTAGGCTAATGGTGGAAACAACTGGTGAAGTGCAGAGGGGAAAGTTATGCTTTCTTCTGAAGAACAGGTGGACCTTCTGTAGGAGAATTAACAAGTATGGAATAAGCTCTTGGTGGAGCATGGAGGGACTTGCTGCAAGGGAGGTTACTAGGTTAGTGGTGGGAACAACCAGTAAAGGAAGTTATAGGCTAGTAATGAGGGTGATCAGTGGCTTCTTCTCGGGAAAAGGTGGACTTTCTGTAGGACAATTAACAAATCTATTATAAGATCTTGGTGGAAAACTGGAGGTGCTTGCTTTAGGGGAGCTTACTAGGTTATCAGTGGTAAGAACTGGTGGAGCAGACTATGGGCTGGCAATAGAGATGATCACTGGTGTTCCTTCAGGAATAGATGGACCTTCTGTAGGAGAATTAACAAGTCTAGTATGAGACTTGCTGTAGGGGAGGTTACTAGGTTAGTGGTGGGAAGAACCAGTAAAGGAAGTTATAGACTAGCAATGGGGGTATCAGAGTCTTCATCACATGAACAGATTGGACTTTCGGAAGAGAAAAATATAACAAATCTGGTGCAAGATCTTGGTGGAAAACGGGAGGTGCTTGCTTTAGGGGAGCTTACTAGGTTATCAGTGGTAACAACTGGTGGAGCAGATTATGGGCTTGCAATAAAAGGAATAGATCACTGAGTTCCTTCAGAATAGATGGACCTTCTGTAGAGGAATTAACAAGTCTAGTATGAGACTTCTGTAGGTAGCGATACTAGGTTAGTGGTTGGGATCATGAGGGGGGGGGTGGGTTGGGGTAGGGGGGACCAGTAAAGCAGATAGGTAGTAATTAGGGTGAATCAATTGGCTTCTTCTCAGGACGAGGTCACATTCTAGTGGAGGAATTAACAAGATCTTGGTGGAAAAACTGGAGTACTTGCGGTGTTAGGAAAGGGGTTGGAGTGGGGGAGTTATCAGTGGTAACAATTGGTGGAGCAGACTACGGGCTGGCAATAGAGATGGTCACTGGTGTTCCTTCAGAAATAGATGGACGTTCTGTTGGAGAATCAACAAGTCTAGTATGAGATCTTGGTGGTGCATGGAGGGACTTGCTTTAGGGGAGGTTACAAAGTTAGTGGTGGGAACAACCAGTAAAGGAAGTTCCATAGATAGGTGGAACAGGACCAGGTGGACTTTCTGTAGGAGAATTAACAAGTCTGGTATAAGATCTAGGTGGTGCATGGATGGAATTGCTGTAGGGGAGGTTACTGGGTTAGTAGTTGTAACAAATGTTGGAGAAGAGTATGGGCAAGCAATAGAGATTGTCACTGGCTTTCCTTCAAGAATAGATGGACCTTCTGTCCGAGAATCAGCAAATCTGGTATAAGATATTGGTGGAGCATAGAGGAACTTGCTCCTAGGGAGGTTACTAGGTTAATGGTGGTAACAACCGGTGGGGCGTGGTACGGGCTGACAATGGGGAAAGTCATTGCTTTCTACGAAAGAATAGAAGGACCTTTTGAAGGACAATTAACAAGTCTAATATCCTGGTGGAAAACTGGAGGTACTTGCTTTAGGGGAAATTACTAGGTTATCAGTGGTAACAACTGGTGGGGCAGACTACGGGCTGGCAATAGAGATGGTCACTGGTGTTCCTTCAGGAATAGATGGACCTTCTGTAGGGGAATCAACAAGTCTGGTATAAGATATTGGTGGAGCGTGGAGGGACTTGCTGTAGGGGAGGTAACAAGGTTAGTGATGGGAACAACCAGAAAAGGAAGTTATAGGCTAGTAATGGGGGCGCTCAGTGGCTTCTTCTCAGGAACAGGTGGACTTTCTGTAGGAGAATTAACAGATCTGGTATAAGATATTGGTGGAGCATGGAGGGACTTGCTGCAAAGGAAGATACTTGGTTAATGGTGGAAACAACTGGTGAAGTGCACTGGGGAAAGTTATTGCTTTCTCCAGAAGAACAGATAGACCTTCTGTTGGAGAATTAACAAGTCTGGTATAAGATCAGGTGGTGCATGGATGGAATTGCTGTAGGGGAGGTTACTGGGTTAGTAGTTGTAAGAATTGGTGGAGAAGACTACAGGCTGGCAATAGAGATGGCCACTGGCTTTCCTTCAGGAATAGATGGACCTTCTGTAGGAGAATCAATAAGTTGGCCACTAGAAGAAACTGATGAAGGGGAGGTTGGTGGTGGTAACAACTGGTGGAGCAGGGTATGGGCTGGCGATAGAGTGGTCCTTGATTGCGTCTGAAGAACAGATGGACCATTTATTAGCGAGTCAACCAGTCTACAGTACATGCCAGTGTGAGGTTGTGACCACCTCTCAGTGATGTCAGTTACGAGGTGGCGGAGGCTTGTGACCACCTCTCAAGATGATGTCAGTACAAGGGTCCGGGCGGGGGGCCTGTGACACCACTCATGCAGGGGGCGGGCTGTGACCACCTCACAGTGAGTCTCAGTGAGGGGGCGGGGGCCTGTGACCACCTCTCAGTGATGTCAGTACAGAGTGTCAGGGCTGTGAACACCTCTCAGTGATGTGTCAGTACAGGGTCGGGGCTAGTGACCACGGCTCTCAGTGATGTCAGTACATGGGCGGGGCTGTGAACACTCTCAGTAGATGTCAGTACAAGGTGGGCGTGGCTGTGCCACCTCTCCGTGATTTCAGTACAGGGGGCGTTGCTGTGACCACCTCTCAGTGATGTCAGTACAGGGGTCGGGGCTGTGACCACCTCTCAGTGATGTCAGTACAGGGGGCGGGGCTGTGACACCTCTCAGTGATGTCAGTACAGGGGGTGGGGCTGTGGCCACCTCTCCGTGATGTCAGTACAGGGTGCGGGGCTGTGACCACCTCTCATTTATGTTCAGTACAGGGGCGGGGCTGTGGCCACCTCTCATGATGTCAGTACATGGGGGGGGCTGTACCACCTCTCAGTGATGTCAGTACAGGGTCGGGGCTGTGACCACCTCTCATGATTCAGTACAAGGGCGGGCTGTGACCACCCCCTCAGTGATGTAAATACAGGGGCGGGCTGTGACCACCTCTCAGTGATTCATACAGGGGCGGGGCCTGTGACCACCTCTCACTATCTCAGTACAGGGCAGGGTTTGGACCACCTCTCAGTCATGTCATACAGGGGGGGGGGGCTTTTGACCACCTCTTCATTGATGTCAGCACAGGGGCAGCCCTGTGACCTCCTCTGGGATGTCAGTACAGGGGGCAGGACTGGACCTCCACCATGATGTCAGGAAAGGGGGCGGGGCTGTGACCACCTCTCAGTGATGTCAGTACAGGGGCGGGGCTGTGACCACCTCTCGGTGATGTCAGTACGGGGGGCGGGGCTGTGACCACCTCTCATGATTCAGTACGGGGGGCGGGGCTGTGACCACCTCTCGGTGATGTCAGTCAGGAGGCGGGGCTGTGACCACCTCTCGGTGATGTCAGTACAGGGGGCGGGGCTGTGACCACAACTCAGTGATGTCAGTACAGGGGGCGGGCTGTGACCATTTCTCGTTATTTTCGTAAAAGGGGCGGGGCTGTGACCACCCCACAGTACAGGGGGCGGGGCTGTGACCTCTCATGTCTCATATAGGGGGCGGGCTGGGACCACCTCTCAGTGATGTCAGTACAGTGGGCGGGGCTGTTACCACCTCTTCACAGGGCTACCAGAAAGTTATTGACTGAACCTATAAGAGGCCTCGCACCTGAAGTCTCCTGGTTTTCATCCTCTTCTTTGTCTCCTATTTTACAACAGATCCTGAGAATAATTCTGAGAATTCTCCAAGCAGAGCGGCCGCCGCCCTCCGACTCAGAGTCATCACTGCCCCTCATTATACAAAGCCTCTAATGGTTCTGCACGGAAACCTCAGACCCCGGAGAGCGGAGGAGACAGAAGAACCGAACTCCAGAGAGATGACGAGAGCGACGGCGGCGGCTACATCCTCCTCCCGAGATCACAGGAGTCATGGAGACACTTCATACAGACCTGCAGGAGGCAAGGAAACGCTGTATAATATATACAGGGCAGTATCTATAGTAGTTATTATTCTTGTACTATAGGTGCAGTATTATAGTAGTTATATTCATGTACATAGGACGCGTATTATAGCATCATATTCTTGTAACATAAGGCAGTATTATAGTATTTATATTCTTGTACATAAGGGCAGTATTATATAGTAATATTCTTGTACATAACGGACAGTATTATAGTAGTTATATTCATTTGTAACATAGGAGCATATTAAGTAGTTATATTCTTGTACATAGGGAGCAGTATTTATAGTAGTTATATCTTGTCATAGGAAGCAGTATTATAGCCAGTTATATTCTTGTATCACAGAGGACAGTATTATAGTATTATATTCTTGTAACATAGGGAGCATATTATATATTTTATATTCTTGTACATAGGAGGCAGTATATATTAGTATATATTCTGAACATAGAGGGCAGTATTATAGTAGTTATATCTTGTACATATCTGGCATTATTATAGTAGTTATATTCTTGTACATAGCAGCAGTATTATAGTAGTATATTCTTGGTACATAGGGGCAGTAAATTATAGTAGTTATAATTCGTGACATAGGGGCAAGTTATTATGGTAGTTATATCTTTGTACATAGGCCAGTATTAAGTAGTTATATTCTTGTACAAGAGCATATTATAGTATTATATTATTGTACATCTGGAAGCAGTATTATAGAAGTTATATTCTTGTACATAGGAGCAGTATTATAGAAAGTTATATTTCTTGTACATAGGAGCAGTATTATATAGTTCTATAATTCTTGGTACATAGTAGCAGTATTATATAGTTTATATTACTTATACATAGAGACAGTATTATAAGTAGTATAAATTCATGTACATAGAGCAGTATTATAGTAGTTATATCATGTACATGAGGAAGGCAGAATTATAGTAGTTATATTCTTGTACATAGGAGGCATTATTATAGAAGACTCTATTCTTGTAACATAGAGGGCAGTATTAATATTATATTCTTGTACATAGGGGGCAGTATTATAGTAGTTATATCATGTACATAGCAGGCATTAGTATAGATTATATTCTTTGTACATAGGGGCAGTATTATAGTAGTGTATATTCTTGTACATAGGGAGCAGTATTATAGTAGTTTATATTCTTGGTACATAGGGAGCAGTATAATAGAGTATATAATTCATGTACATAGGGGCAAGATTATAAGTAGTTCTATTCTTGTACATAGGAGCAGTATTATAGTAGTTTATTCTTGTACATAAGGGACCAGTATTATAGTAGTTAAATTCTTGTACATAGGAGCAGTATTATAGGTAGTTATATTCTTGTACATAGGAGCAATTAGTTATAGTATTATATTCTGGTACATAGGGAGGTAGTATTAAGTAGTTATTTCTTGCACATAGGGGGCAGTATTATAGAGTTTGTATTCTTGTACATAGGAGCAGTAAATTCAAGTAGTTATACTCTTGTACATAGGGGGCAGTATTATAGTAGATTAATTCATGTACAGTAGGGGCCAGTATTATAGTAGTTATATCTTGTACATAGGAGGCAGTATTAAAGTAATATAGTCTTCGTACATAGGAGCAGTTTTATATTAGTTATATTCTTTTACATAAGTGGCTGTATTATAGTAGTTATATTCTTGTACAGAGGGAGCAGTATTATAGTATTCCTATACTTGTACATTGAGGGCAGTATTATAGTAGTTATATCTTGTACAAAGGGAGTCAGTATAAGTAGTTCTCTTTCTTTGTACATAGGAGTAGTTTTACAGTAGTTATTTTTCTTGTACATAGAGCAGTATTATAGTAGTTATATCTTGTACATAGGAGCAGTATTATATTAGTTAATTCCTTGTACATAGGGTACATATTATAGTATTATATTCTTCTACATAGAGCAGTATTAAGTAGTTCTATTCTTGTACATAGAGGGCATATTATAGTAGTTCTATTCTTGTACATAAGGGCAGTATTATAGTTAGTTATATCTTGTAACATAGAGACAGATTAAGTATTTCTATCTTGAACAATAGAGGCAGTTATTAATAGTAGTTATATTCTTGTAACATAAGGAGGAGTATTATAGTAGTTCTATTCTTGTACATAGGAGGCAGTAATTATATTAGTTATATTCGAGTACATAGGGGACATATTATAGTAGTTATATTCTTGTACATAGGAGCAGTATTATAGTAGTTATATCATGTACATAGGCAGTATTAACGAATTTATAATTCTTGTTCTAGGGGGCCAGTATTATAAGTGGATTTATATCTTGTAAAAGGGCATATTAATATTTATATTCTTGTACATAGGGGCAGTATTATAGTATTATATCTAGTACATAGGACAGTATTATAGTTAGTTATATTCTTGTATATAGGGGCAGTCAAATAGTATTTTATATTTTCTTGTAATAGGGGCAGTATGATTAGAAAGTTATAACTGTCATGTACATAGGGGGCAGTATTATAGTAGTTAAATCTTTACAATCAGGGTGCATTATTATAGTAGTAAGATCTTGTTACATATGGGCAGTATTATAGTAATGATATTCTGTACATAGGGTCCAGTATTATAAAGTTATATTCCTGTACAAGGAGCATATTATAGTAGTTATATTCTGTGTACATAGGGGGCAGTAAATATAATTAATTCCTTGTACATAGGGGAGCAGTATTATAGTATTATATTCTTGTACATAGGAGCAGTATTATACGTAGTTTATATTCTGACTTAGAGCTGTTTATAGTATTATAATCTAGTACATAGGAGGCAGATATAGTTAGTAATATCTAGTACCATAGGCATATTATAGTAGTTATATCTTGTAAATAGGAGCAGTATTAACAAGTATTATATTCCTGATATAGTGGGCAGGAATTAATAGTAAGTTTTATTCATGTACATAGGCAGTATTATAGAAGTATAATCTTGTACGTAGGAGCCGTACTATATAGGTACATTCTGTTGTACATAGGAGGCAGTATTAAAGTAGTTCTATCCTGTATATTAGGGGCGGAATAATAGTAGTTATATCTTGTACATAGGGCATATTATAGTAGTTACATTCTTGTAATAGAGGCAAGTATAAGAGTTATATTCCTGATAAGGGGCGGAATATAGTAAGTTAAATTCTTGTACATAGTGGAGCAGTATTATAGTAGTTACATTCTTGTCACATAGGAGCAGTATTATAGTATTTAATATTCCTGTATATAGGGCGGAATTATAGTAGTTATATTCTTGTACATAGGGGCAGTATTATAGGAGTTACATTCTTGTTGTCACGGTTCACGCTGCGGCCCCTGCTATGGACCGACAGCGTGCCCGTGTCTCCTGTTCCGGCCGCTGCTGCGACATTCCCTGTGTCCCTCTCTTGCACACACCTGTCCTGGCTCCTCCACTCTGAAGCCCTCACCACCTTTTCTTCCTCAGCTTCCTGGCATCCTGTGGGCACAGCGTGCTCCCTCTAGGGCACGCGCCGTCACTGCACCACATTTAAGATTTTTCAGAGTACCTTGGCCCTCCCATGACCTGTAACCTCTGGCTACGTAAGGAACCTCCTACCTTCACGCCTATTCAGTTGTTGTTTCTAGCACAAGAGCATGACCCCTTGTCTGGATCTGCAATGCTGCCGTTCCTATCATAGGTTCATACGTCTAATTGGTTCCTGTTTGGACATCGGCCGCTGCACCAGCCTGCCTACCTGCTGTAACATCTGCACCTCTGGCTATACCTGCTACTACCGGACTGGGCATACTTCACAAGACTAATCACCAGCACTGAGCATCCTTTATCAACCTCCATGTCAGCCTTCTCAGACCTGCACTTTCGGCTACCCCTGCGGGTATTACCATCTCTGCTGCGGATGGGCCCTGCGATCTCCTGTTCCAGGACGTTTTCGCTGTGTGCCAATCGTTACACTGTACATAGAAAATATTATAGTAGTTATATTCTTGTACATAGGGCAGTCATTATAGTAGTTTATATTCTTGTAAATAAGCAGTATTATTGTAGTTCTAATCTTGTACATAGGAGGCAGGATGAATAGTATTCTATTCTTGTACAAGGACATATTATATTAGTTATATTCTTGTACATAGAGGGCATAATTATATAGGTATATTCTTGTACATAGGAAGCAGTATTATATTAGTTATATCTTGTACATAAGGGGCAGTATTATATAAGTTATAATTCTGTAACATAGAGGGCATATTATAGTAGTAAATATGCTTGTACATAAGGGCAGTATATAGTATTTATTCTTGTACATAGGGGGGCAGTAATATAGTAGTTAATTTCTTGTACATAGGAGCAGTATTTTATTAGTTATATTCTTGTACATAGGGACAGTATTATAGTTAAAAAAAAAAAAAAAGGTTATATTCTTTACATAGAGGCAGTATTATAGTAGTTATATTCTTTACATAGGAGCAGTAATATATTAAGTTATATTCTTGTACATAGGGGACAGTATTATAGTAGTTATAGTCTTGTACATAGGGAGTGTTATTATAGTAATTATATTCTTGTACATAGGGGACAGTATTATAGTAGTTATAGTCTTGTACATAGGAGCATATTAATAGTAGTTTATATGCTTTCCATAGGAGCAGTTATTATATCAAAACACTCAAAAAAAGTTTATATCTTGTTCATAGGGGGCAGTATTATATAGTTATATCGAGTTTCATAGGGGGCAGTAGTATTAGTAAGTTATATTCTTGTAATAAGGGCATGTATATATTAGTATATTCTTGTATATAGGGGCAGTAATATAAGTATTTATGTTCTTGTATATATGGGCAGTAATATAGTATTTTAAGTCTTCTTGTACATAGTGGGCAGATATAAGTAGTTATATTCCTTGTATAAGGGGCAGTATTAATAGGATGTATATTCTTGTACAAGGGGCAGGTATTATATAGTTATATTCTTGTACATAGGGGCATATAATAGTAGTTTTACTATCTTGTACATAGGGGGCAGTAATTATAGGTAGTTATTTCTTGTACATAGGGGCTAGTATTTATAGTATTTATATTCTGGTACATATGCAGTATTATATAGTTATATCCTTGTACATTGGGGGCAGTATTATAGAAATGAATTCTTGTACCTATGGGCAGTATTATATAGTAGTTATATTCTTGTACATAGGGGTCATGTATAGTAGTTATCTTTCTTGTACATAGGGGGCAGCAATATAGTATATAATTCTTGTACATAGAGGTCAGCAGTTTATAGTAGATATATTCTTGTAACATAGAGGCAGTAATCATAGTATTTATATTCTTGTGCACCCATGAGAGGACAAGTATTATATAGTATATTTTTCTGTACATAGGCAGTATTAAAGAAGTTAAATTATTGTATATAGGGGGCAGTATTATAGTAGTTATAATCTTGTACAATAGAGGCAGTATTATAGTAGTTATATTATTGTCCATAGGGGGCAGTATTATAGTAGTTTATATTCTTTGTACATATAGGCATTATTCTAGTAGTTATATTCCAGTACAATCGATAGTCCCTGTGCTATCACTCCACAGCATAGACAAGCAGAAAAACTCAGTAGAAAACTTGGTGTAGCGCTCAGGCAATGGTAGATTAAAATAAAATAAGAGACGAGACACTAGGCATCTAGCCAATTAATAATTCTCTTTAATGCCCAAATTAAAAGCAGAACAGCAAGACGCGTTTACCGAGGATCTACCTCGCTTCATCAGTTGCATATTCTTGTACATAGGGAGCAGTATTACAGTAGTTATATTCTTGTACATAGAGGGCAGTATTATAGTAGTTATATTCCTGTACATAGGGCAGTAATTTCTAGTAGTATTATATTCTTGTACATAGGGGGCAGTATTATAGTAGTTATATTCTTTGTACATAGGGGCAGTATTATAGTAAGTTATATTCTGTACATATGGGGCAGTATTATAGTAAGTTAATTCTTTTGTAAAAAGGGGGCAGATTATAGAAATTATATTCTTGTACATAGGGGCAGTATTATAGTAGTTATATTCATGTACATAGGGGGCAGTATTATAGTAGTTATAATTTTCCGGTACATAGGGCAGAATAATAGTAGTTATATTCTTGTACATAGGGGCCGTATTATAGTATTTAAAATCCTTGTACATAGGGGAGCAGTATTATAGTAGTATATAATTATTGTACATAGGACAGTATTATAGTAGACCTCTCCCCTCCATACATCTCTCCCTAATTTCCAAATATCATCCCCTCACGCACTCTCCGCTCCTCACAGGACCTTCTCCTCTGCCTCCCCTTATCAGCTCCTCCACACAACCGGTCTCCAAACTTCTCCCATGCTCACCCACACTCTGAACGCACTCCCCAACACATCCGACTCTCCTCCACTTTCATCACTTCAAAAGCAACCCTGAGAAACCCTTTCTTCAGGCATTGCCTATAACCTTCACTAATCTATGTCACTACTTCCTCCACAGACATGTCTGCCTCTCACCGCCTGTCCTCTTCCCCCTCCTTGTAGATTGTAAGCCCTCGCGGGTAGGGTCCTCTCTCCCTCTGTCTTGCCAATGGTAATTATCCCTTATCAATGTACTCGTTTGACTTATGTAAAGTATTAACCCCCTCGACATGTACAGCTCCCTGGAATCAATGGTCGTTATAAAAATAAATAATAATAATAGTAGTTATATTCTTCTGTACATAGGATGCAGTATTATATAGTTATTATTCCTTTACATAGGGACAGTATTATATAATTATATTCTTGTACATAGGGGGCAGTATTATAGTAATTATATTCTGACATAGGGGGCCATATAATAGTAATTATATTCTGTAACATAGGGACAGTATTATATAAGTTAAATTCTTGTACATAGGTGGCAGTATTATAGTAGTTATATTTCTCTGTACATATGGGGCAGTTTCATAGTAGTTCTATTTCTTGTACATAGGGGGCAGTATTTTAAAGTAGTTATATTCTTGTACAAGTAGGCAGCATTATAGTAGTTATATTCCTTGTACATAGAGCAGATATTATAGAGTTATATTCCTGTACATAGGAAGTAAATTATAGGTATTATATTCTTGTACATAGAGCTAGTAGTATAGTATTTATATTCATGTACATAGGACGCAGTATTATAGCAGTCAATATTCCCTTGTACATAGGAGGCATAAATTATAGTAGTTATATTTCCTTGTACATAGGAGCAGTATTATAGTAGTTATATTCTTGTACATAGGACATATTATAGTAGCTATATTCTTGTACATAGGAGCAGTATTATATTAGTTCAATTTCTTGTACATATGGGGCAGTATTAATAGTAGTTATAATCCTGTACATAGGTAGCAGTATATAGTAATTATATTCTTGCACTTCGGGGGCAGTATTATAGTAATTATATTCTTGTACATAGGGGCAGTAAATATAGTAGTGTTATATTCTTGTACATAGGAGGCAGTATTATAGTAATTATATTCTTTGTACATAGGCGTAAATTATAGTAGTTAGATTCTTGGTTTAAAAAACATAGGGGGAAGTATTATAGTAGTTATATTCTTCTATACTGTCTGCTGTATCTGTATCTAAGCCTATCTTGCATATTATTTCCAGCGGAGCTTCTGTATCTAAGCTCATTATATGTGCACCCATCCCCACCTACTGCCCTTTGCAAATCTCCCAGGTCAGCCACCCTTTGTCCCTAACATCCCTCTATATCCACTGACTGCCCGCTCTGCTGCTCCTGGATCACCCACCTTTTGCCCGTTGTCCTTCGGTGTCTGCAGTTGCTGGACTTCATCGTTCCTTTGATAAGTTTTTCTGCGACCGGTTTGACCCTTTCCAGGTCGGCGACAAAAACTTTAAGTAATATGTTTCCAGGATAAGATGGGCAGAATAGAAAACCAACTAATGGTTCTGGAAAGCAACCAGTGCTCAGATGACTACAAGGAAATAATAAAACCAGTGCGACAATGGTAACCATGAAAAAGCAAAAACACTGAGGAACCTGCGTCCGAGGAAACAACGCCCCGAGAGACATCAACCCACAGTCACACGAGAGGTAAGACAGCGAGAGAAGTGGTACTGTGCACTAACCATATATAGAGGACAGGAGAAGTGGTACTGTGCACTGTCTGTATATACAGGACAGGAGAAGTGGTACTGTGCACTGTCCATATAAAGAGGACAGGAAAAGAGGTACGGTGCACTGTCCATATCTACAGGGCAGGTGAAGTGGTACTGTGCACTGTCCGTATATACAGCGCAGGAGAAGTAGTACTGTGCCCTCTCCGTATATAGAGGACTGGAGAAGTGGTACTGTGCACTGTCCATATATAGAGGACATGAGACGTGGTACTGTGCACTGTCCATACCTACAGGACAGGAGAGGTGGTACTTCGCACTGTCCATACATAGAGGACATGAAAATTGGTACTGTGCACTGTATATATATATATATAGAGGACATGAAAAGAGTTACTGTGCACTACATATATATAGAGGACATGAAAAGTGGTACTGTGCACTGTTCATATATAAAGGATATGAAAAGTGGTACTGTGCACTGTTCATATATATAGGACATGAGAAGTGGTACTGTGCACTGTCCATATATGTAGGACAGGAGAAGTCGTATTCGTCACTGTCCATTTTATATAAGGACATCAAGAGAAGTAATAGAAAGTCTTCCCGTTGCATCCCACAATCTGTATCCCACAATCTCGCCGCAGGAGGGACAATCGAAAGTTAAAAATGGCGCGCGGCCCTGTTCCTCATTTATTTAGATGCTGTGGCCGCATTTGGTGCAGCGTCTGCAGAGCATATTTTCTAACTTTGGAAAGTGGCCAAAGAATTGTCACGCTACGTGCTCCGCCCCCCAGATTTGCATACACCACACCCCATTACTAATAAGATACTTTGCAGGCTAAGCCAATTGGGTGGTTTGGCGTCACTCAGATTCCCAGAGGTTGGGTAGCCTATTCAGCATCCAGGAGGCTCGGAGATACCGCCAAAGTGTGCCTGAACCTTAGACTTCTACTAATAGGACCTCCGTACAGTGACAATATAGTGGTAGACACCAGTGTACACAGGCTCTGCAGACTGTATATTACCTCCATACAGTGAACATCTAGTGGTAGACACCAGTGTACACAGCTCTGCAGACCGGTAATATAACCTCCATACGGGACCATATAGGGGTAGACATCTGTACAAGGCTTGCTGACTGTATAAACCTCCATACAGTGAACATTTGGGTGGGCACCGGGAACAGGGGCTCGCAGACTGAATTCCCCTCCAACAGTGCCCATATAGTGGAGACAACAGTGAACCGGGCTTGGACTGAAATTACCCCCCATCCGGAACACTGTGGTAGGCCCAGAGTACACAGGCTTTGCAGACGTAATTACCTCCTACATGACCAAAAGTGGTAGGCCCAGTTACACAGGCTTGCGGAGTATATTCCCCCCCAAAACGTGACCATATAAAATTTTAAAAAACCAGGAACAATCTTGAGTTTTTTTACCCCATACAGTGACCAAATGTGGAAAGCCCAGTACACAGGCCATGCAGACTGTATATACCTCCATACGTGACCAAATAGGGGTATTACCAGGTACACGGGGCCGCAGATGTATATTCCCTCCTACGTGACCATATAGTGGTAGACCCTGTACCAGGCCATGCAACTGTATATTACCCCCAACAGTGCCTTTGTGGTAACACCATGTACACGGGCTCTGCGACTGTAATTACCTCCATACAGTGACCAAATGTGTAGACACCATGACACAGGCCTGTAAATTACCCCCATACAGGGCAATTTGTAGACACCATGACACAGCCGCAGACGTTTTTCCCCTGTCAGGATCAATCCTAGATGCAAACCAAAAAAAAGGCTTTTCCAAAAGTGATCAGAATTTAAACCAACTGAAATTTATGGAGAATGGAACCCTAACCAAATCCTCACCTGCCTTTCTTCTTCTGTCAATTACAGGTAGTTTCTCCCTGTGAAGCATCCCCTCCCATCCTCCCATTTGCTGTCTGAATCTTTATGGGACTCCCACACCCAACAGCTTCTCCACTTGTATTGTTTAACCCCCTGCTTGCTGTTTTAAATGTAATGGTATGACATTCTGCTATAATAACTTTGGGTTTTGCATCTCCTACTTAACAAGAGGCCTCTATGCCACTTTTCCTCACTTGAAATCTCCTTTGCTCAGTAACATCCTCCCACCCCTTCCACCTTTGTTCACACCTGATAGCTGACTTAAGATAATGACTATATAAAGCACAGTAGGTCAGTGTTTGACCTGGTCAGTGATGCAATACCATAAAAGCAATACCCTTAAGTGCATATCCCATAAAGATTACTTCAAATTATACCAGAATTTAAAGCCAGAAATGAACCAGGAATGACCTTAAGGTAAAAATTAAGTTAGTCGGCTTTATAGTCATAACACCTCCAAAATGCACTTCTATGCCACTATCATCACTACCTCCCTATTCCTAAAACTCCTTGCCTCCCCCTCACACACCCACATTTTGGAAAACGACTTCCAAAATCTCCCCGTCTATCCTACCCTCACACCTGACCTCTGCTCTCCACCTCTTTCACAGCATTAAAACCTCTCTCGCAAAACCTACAAAACCCCCTTTTGCTCTATCCCACACACACCTTCTCACACTCTCCCTCCTTCTCCTTGCTGCTGGGGACATATCCCCCAATCCCGGCCCCCTCACCACATCCCCACTCTTATTTCACCCTGCCACCTACGGCCAAGAAGCACCAATTCCATAACCCCTTAAAATAAAAAGCCCATTCCCCTCACCCCAGCTACAACTCTTCCCATGTCTGGATCTCTTTGGAATGCACGTTCTGTAGGAAACAAGATTCTCTTCGTCCCAGACCTCTTCATCTACAGCCACCTAACCTTCCTTGGACTAACAGAAACTTGGCTGACACCCTCTGACACAACCTCCCCTGCTGCACTCTCTTACGGCGGGCTTCAGTTTACCCACACCCCCCGCCCGGGCAGTAAACATGGTGGAGGTGTCGGCCTTTTCTGTCAGATACCTGCTTTTTGTCCCCATTCCCCCACTACCTTCCCTCCCCCTCCCTCCTTCGGGGTTTGCACTCCGTCCGCATCTACTCCCCCTCCAACCTCCAAGTGGCTGTTGTTTTATCGTCCCCCAGGCCCTGCCACCACCTTCCTCGACCACTTCGCTTTCCTGGCTCTTCACTTTTCCTCTCCACATGACATCCCCAACTTTTTATCATGGGAGTTTTCAACACCCCAATCGACATCCCCTGCTCCACTACTAACAAACTCCTGTCACTCTCCCTCTTCCTTCGGCCTCACCAGTGGACCTCTGGAGCCACTCATAAAGATGGACACACACTGGACCTCTCTCCCCTCCCGCCCCCCTTTTGCCCCCTATCTAACCTCTCAAACTCACCTTTACCGATCTCTGACCACAACCTGCTCACCTTCTCCCACCAATTCCACCGCCCCCTTGCCCCCCCCACCCCAATTTTACTGCTCCCCCGTAAAAACCCTACAACCCCTTAACCCGGCATTCTCTCTGAATCTCTTTCTCCCCTCTCTACCATCTTTTCTTCACTGACCCAGCCATAGCCACCACCTTCTACAACAAACAATAAACTTCCACTCTTGACATGGTCGCCCCCCCCACACACAACAGAACCCCGCAAAATCAACAGAAAACCCTGGCACACAGACCACCAAACAGTTTGAGGCGACCCTTCCAGAATTTGCTGAACCCGCGGGAAAGAAAACCCTCCAACCACTGACTTCACCTCATACAAAAAAACACTGCTTTACATTTAAATCTGCACTCTCATCCGCCAAACCCAGGACTACTTCACCACCCTCATATCCCCCCTGTCTCACAACCCCAGACAACTGTTCAAAACCTTCAACGCTCTCCTCCGTCCACCAGCACCCCCTCCCCCCATCTCTCCTCTCAGCAGATGACTTCGCCACTTACTTTCTTAATAAGATCAATCTCATTAGACAAAGCTTCACCCCACAGTCCCCTCTGTCTATCCCTATTCCTGCAGTGTCCCCACATCCACCTCTACACTGCTCATCACTCTTCCCCTATCAGTTCCTTCTCTACTGTCACTCATGACAAGCTCTCCACTCTACTGTCCAAATCCAACCTCACTACCTGTAATCTTGACCCACTGCCATCCCACCTCATCCCAAAACCTCAGTGCTTTTCATCCCCGCCCTCACCCATCTCGTCAACCTATCATTAACCTCTGGCATTTCCCTTTCCTCCTTTAAAAACATGCGACCACACACCCCATCCTTAAGGGAAAACCCTCTCTTGACCCCCCTTCATTGTCCAAACTATGCCCCATCTCACTGCTTCCATTCGCCTCTAAACTCCCCCGAACAACACGTCTATCTTCAACTTTCCTCTCATCAAACCACCAACTCCTCCTTGACCCACTGCAATCTGGCTTCCGACCCCAAACCACTCTACAGAAACCGCCAAAATAACCAAAGTCACCAACGACCTAGCAACTCCAAAGCCTCACGCCACTACTCTGTGCTTCTCCTCCTAGACCTGTCCTCCGCCTTTGACACTGTCGACCACTCACTCCTCAACAAAACCTCTCCTCCCTCGGCATCACGGACTTGGCCATTTCCTGGATATCCTCCTACCTCACTAAACGGACATTCAGCGTCTCTCACTCACGCACCACCCTCCTCCTCTTGCCCGCTCTCTGTTGGTGTACCCCAGGGGTCTGTCCTGGGGCCCCTTTCTCTTTTCTATCTACACTATTGGGCTGGGTCAACTAATAGCATCGCATTGGCTTTCAATACCACCCATATTGATGACCCCCCAACCTACATCTCCGGCCCAGATATTAAACCTCTCTAAATCTCCCGGATCCTGACTGTCTTTGTCCATATCCTCCTACTTCTCCTCACTTTCCCCCTGAAGCTAAACGTGGAGAAAACTGAACTCACATCTTTCCACCGTTTCCCCTCCATCCCTCCACCTGATTTCTCTATTACTGTCAAAGGCTACACTCTCTCACCAGTTCAACAAGTTCACTGCTTTGGCATAACCCTTGACTCCAATCTGTCCTTCAAACCGCACATCCAAACCCTCACCTCCACCTGCCGCCTCCACCCGAAAAATATCTCCCGTATCCGTTCATTCCTTAACTTTTGAAATCACAAAAATGCTCGTCCATGCCCTCGTCAATTTACGCCTTTGACTATGCAACATCCTTCTCTGCGCCTCCAGCTAGCACCCTCGCTCCTCCTCCAACCATCCTTAACTCTGCTGCCCGTCTGATTCACCTCTCTCCTCGATACTCCTCTGCCACTCCCCTCTGCCAATCCCTTCACTGGCTTCCCCTTTCCCAGCGAATCCAGTTTTAAGTTAGCAACCATGACCTACAAGGCTCTCCATGACTCTCCCCTCCATACATCTCTGCTCTAATCTCCCGATATCTCCGTCACGCAACCTCCGCTCCTCACAGACCTTCTTCTCTCTCTCCCCTTATCCCGCTCCTCCCACAACCGTTTTCCAAGACTTCTCCCGTGCTTCACCCACACTCTGGAACTCACTGCCCCAACACATCAGACTCTCCCCCCCTCTCTCCCCCTCAAAAGCACCTGAAAACCCATTCTTCAGGATTGCCTACAACCAACAAAAAACCCTGCTGTCACTTACTATCCACAACACTGTCTGCCCCTCACCTTGACTCTTCCCACCTTCCTTTAGAGTGTAAGCCCTCACGGGGCAGGGACCCCCTCTCCTTTCTTTTACCAATTGTTAGTTAGTAACTTGTCACCTTGTACTTGTTTGACCTATGTTATGTATGAAACCTGAATGTACAGCGCTCTGGAACCAAGGGCGCTCAAAAAATAAAAAGTTTAAAAATAATAATAATAATAATAATAATAATACAGTGACTATATAGTGGTAGTTACCAGTGTACACAGGCTCTGCAGCAGTTAAATTACCTCCATACAGTGAACAATAGTGGTAGACACCATGTACACAGGGTCTGCAGACTGTATATTCCTCCATACAGTTTACCATGTAGGGTACCAGTGTACACAGCTCTGCAGACTGTATTATTACCTCCATACAGTGTCCATATAGTGGCAGACCCCAGTGTACACAGGCTCTGCAGGGTGTATATTACCCCCATACAGTGACCAATAGTGGTAGGCACCAGTGTACACAGGCTCTGCAGATGTATAAATTTCCTCCATACAGTGACCATTATAGTGGTAGACATCAGTGTACACAGGCTCTGCAGACTGTATATTATCTCCATACAGTGACCATATAGATCTCCATACAGTGACCATATAGTGGTAGGTACCAGTGTACACAGGCTCTGCAGACTGTATATTACCTCCATACAGTGAACATATAGTGGTAGACACAAGTGTACACAGGCTCTGCAGACTGTATATTACCTCCATACAGTGACCATATAGTGGTAGACACCAGTGTACAAAGGCTCTACAGACTGTATATTACCTCCATACAGTGACCATATAGTGGTATATACCAGTGTATACAGGCTCTTCAGACTGTATATTACCTCCATACAGTGACCATATAGTGATAGACACCAGTGTACACAGGCTCTGCAGACTGTATATTACCTCCATACAGTGACCATATAGTGGTAGACACCAGTGTACACAGGCCCTGCAGACTGTATATTACCTCCATACAGTGACCATATAGTGGTAGACACAAGTGTACACAGGCTCGCAGACTGTGTATTACCTCCCAAACAGTAACCATATAGTGGTAGAAAAACAGTGTACAAAGGCTCTGCAGACTGTATATTACCTCCATACAGTGACCATATATGGTATATACCAGTGTAAATAGGCTCTCAGACTGTATATTACCTCCATACAGTGACCATATAGTGATAGACACCAGTGAAACACAGCTCTGCAAACTGTTTTATTCCCCCCAAACAGTGACCATATAGGGGTGGGTTTATCAGTGTACACAGGCTTGCAGACTGTATATTACCTCCATTCACTGACCATATAGTGGTAGACATCAGTGTACACAGGCCCCTGCAGACTGTATATTACCTCCATACAGTGACCATATAGTGGTAGACACCAGTGTACATAGGCTCTGCAGACTGTATATTACCTCCATACAGTGATCATATAGTGGTAGACACCAGTGTAACCAGGCTCTGCAGACTGTATATTACCTCCATTCACTGACCATATAGTGGTAGACACCAGTGTACACAGGCTCTGCAGACTGTATATTACCTTCATACATTGACCTTATAGTGGTAGGTACCAGTGTACACAGGCTCTGCAGACTGTATATTACCTCCTACGTGAACATAAGTGGTTAGACACCGTGTACACGGGCTCTGAGATGTATATACCCTCCATTCACGACCATATAGTGGTGACACCAGTGAAACCCACAGGCCTGCAGACTGTATATTACCTTCATACATTGACCTTATAGTGGTAGGTACCAGTGTACACAGGCTCTGCACACACGTTACATCCAGTGACCCACAGGAGACATCTTTTCTGATAGGAGTTGTTCACTTTCTGTTTTCTCGACCCGGGTCACCTTTTGGTTTCTTGGCCACGCCCGCCATGGGGAATTCCAAAAACATCTTAGAATTCAAGCTTTTCCAACATCTCGCCACCTGTGCTGCAGCCTTGTGTGCAAACTCCATATAGGGTGATAGCGTGGAGTGGTGGAGGGTTTATGGGGTGATAGGTGGAGGTTGGCTTGGCACTAGGATGCATAACACAATGGTGGGGGAGGGGCAGTGTAGAGGAGTAAAGCGCACAGCTTACAATCTCATTGGGGGGAACAATCCTCCTGGAGATTACGCTGCGGCTATGGTCGGTGCCCCTCAGAATCGAATTGTGCAAGTTGAATTCCGTGCCCTGCACCCCCAGAAGATCCTCAACAGGTGCTGGAGACAGAGTTTATATCATGTTTTTTGTAGAGTTTCTATTTTTATCCAGGTTTTCCCTTTGGACTACGTCGGACTTGAAGAACTACGTCGGACCAGCATTTGATCCATTTACTAAAATGGTCGGGAGGGCTTATGTAAGTGAAATGTTTTTTGTTGTGTCATTGGGTTTTTTAATTATTTTGTTCCAGTGTTAGTACCAGAGGTGTCTGACAGACACTACTAGGGCTACGAGTTGGGGGGACATGTATGAAAACTTTCTAGTTTTAAGACTTTCCTTGCTGACCACGGCAAACAATCAAAGCTCCCCTGTCATTCTTTCAGAACATTATATGGAATGAAAGGGGCACCGTGATTGGTTGCTATGGGCAACAAATAAAATCTTAGACCTAGACAGTTTTCATACATGTGGCCCTTGGTGTCATCCGGCTGATATTTTTAGGGTGGGATGGCACCAATATCCATGGACCTTCCCATTCTGTTGGCTTTACCTTGGCTGATTGTAAAAAATGAGGGGTACCACACTGTTGTATATTGATTATTTATTGATTGATTGATTACAGTGGATGCCTAAGATTGAATGGATGCTACGAGCTTTGATCGGTTGCTCTATGCTCTGACTGGTGACTGTGAGCTTTGATTCGTTGGTATGGACTCTAATTGGTTTGGTAAATGCAGCTTCATGTAGTAACTCTCATAAACCCTTTGCTTCCCTGTCTTGCAGTGCTTCGCCCCTCCGATCAGGCCTGAGAGGTGCACACAGGATATATCCAAACTTGCATCATCCCTAAACGTCAGCAGGAGACCTCAGACCGCAGCATATCCCACCGCCTGCCCAGACATCCAGACCCCAGCACTGATCTGCAGCTGTGGGAGGGGAGCCCCGGGGCGAATGGGAGGGGTGCAGGGTCCTGGTGCAGGGACGCAGCCAAAGTGCTGCTTCCTCTTTTCGGCTCTTTCAGGAAGGAGCAGAGAGTTATACGGCCCTGGCACCACGATCATGGCCGGGCTGTCGCTGTCCCTCTGAGGAGAGGTCCTGGTGAGCTGGGGGGGGGGGATTGGGTTCCTGTGTCAGTTTAGGCGACTCAATGGAGGAAACGGAAGCCTGGGGGGTTTATTAGGAGTTATCGTCAGGCCCGGCCATTGCTGGAGTATAGTGAGCGCCCGCGCCGTCCCCGTGCTATAAATACATGAAGATGGGGGCCCAGGGCTTGAATCATACCCTTCTTAAAGAGACAGTACACTTTACATAAAGTGGACTTGGACTGTTCGGTCACCATGTGGTCTGGCACCGGGCTCCCTGGGTAGTCGGGCATCATGAATGGTAGAGGCGAGGCGTGGGGCAGCATCCATACCCCATGAATGGCGTCCTGGTGGGTGAGTCGAATTACAAGGACCCACAGAGGCTCAGGATGGACGGACGGACTGGTCCCCGGTGTTGGAAAGTTGTGTGTTGCAAAAACTTCTGCATGATTCCCTATCATTATATATTGCTCCTCTGCTCCATAGGCGGCCATGTTAGTGACTCTGGGGTCTTTGGTGTCCTGGTCACCACTAGTCCCCCTCTCACTCCCATATGTTACGCCCAGGTTGTCTACAGTAATTCCTACGGAGCTCAAATTGCCCACATGGCGGCCCACGCTGTCTTTATAGTTTCCATTCACTGCACCCCCCCTCAACCCAAGTTAATCCTCTTGTTCCCTGTTTGCAGAGAGTCCGGATGACCAAGGCAACGAGGACTCGTCCAGAGGGTGGAGGACATTGTGCAGAAACTGGAGAAGGAAGATCAGCAGAGCACAGAGTTCAGGAGCCTGAGGAGACAGCACAGCGTCCAGCACGATGGAGACGGTGAGAAGCAATCAGTCCTGACCCCAGGAGCTCACAATCTAATCTCCCCATATACAATGCATCACTCCCATCATCCCTGACTCCAAAAGCTCACAATCTAATCTCATTATATACAATGCATCACTCCCATAATCCCTGACCCCAGGAGCTGACAATCTAATCTCCCTATATACAATGTATCACCCCATCATCCCTGACCCGGGAGCTGATCACTCTCTATTTTAAAATGTTCACTCCCATGACCCTAGGAGCTTACAATTAATCTCCCTATACACAATGTATCACTCCATATTCCCTGATCCCAAGAGCTCACAATCTAATCCCCTAAAAAACACAAAAATTATCACTCCAATCATCCCTAAACCCCGGGAGCTCACAGTTTAATCCCCTATATACAGTATCACGCCCATCTTTCCCTGACCCCAGGAGCTCACAATCTAATCTCCCTATAAATAATGTATCACTCCCAGCCCCCCTGACCCCCAGGAGCTCACAGTCAAAATCTCCTATATACACAGTGTATCACTCCCATCCTCCCCCTGACCCCAGGAGCTCACAATCTCATCTCCCTATATACACAGTGTATCACCCCATCATCCCTGACCCCAGGAGCTGACAATCTAATCTCCCTATATACAATGTATACTCCATCCCATCCCTGCCCCCAGGAGCTGATCATCTCTTTATAAAAATGTATCCTCCCATGACCCTAGGAGCTTACAATCTAATCTCCCTAACACAATGTATCCTCTCATTTTCCCTGATCCAGAGCTCAAATCTAATCCCTATAACACAAAAATGTATAACCCCAATCATCACTGAACCCCAGAGCTCAAAATTCTAATCTCCCTATATACACATTGTATCACCCCCATCATCCCTGACCCCAGGAGCTGACAATCTAATCTCCCTATATACAATGTACATCCCATCATCCTGACCCCAGGAGCTGATCATCTCTCTATATAAAATGTATCACCCCCATGACCCTAGGAGCTACAATCTAATCTCCCTATACACAATGTATCACTCTCAAAATTCCTGATCCCAAGAGCTCAAAATTTCTAATCCCTATAACACAAATGTATCACTCCCATCATCCCTGACCCCAGGAGCTCACAATCTAATCTCCCTATATACACTGTGTATCACTCCCATCATCCCTGACCCCAGGAGCTGACAGTCTAATCTCCCTCTGTCACTGGGTTCTTACGACCAACACACAATCAACAAATCAACAAATCCGGCGTAGATGTGGGGGGACAGCACCGACCACAATTATAGATTTCAGAGTATCATCGCCCTCCACAAACACGGAACCGTCCCAGCCATGGTCTCAGTCTCTAGGCTCCAGGGCTCGGTGCTCGGACACCGGCCGCTCACTTCTTCAGACCCACGGTCCCATCATGGACCGGGCTCTACTTCTTGAATCTCAAGAACAACTCACTCTACTACTACTACAACTACTACTCCACCTAATACTACTACCGCCCCCCCCACGTGTCATTTTCCTCTGGACAGTCCTCAGTGCCCCCCTGGAGATCCCAGGTCAGCACAGGGGAATCTCCAGGGTCCTCAGGTATATGGCACCTTCCCCCCTCCCCGTGTGGTCATCCGGGCTGAGATACAAACATCACACAGAACAGATCCCAACAGGAAACGCACGGATACAAAGTAACAAAGAAAGAATAAAGCAAAACATCACAAACTATCACAATGGAATAATCTACACCGTCACACCCTATTACCCAAAATGTATCACTCTCATCATCCATGCTCCAAAGAGCTCACTATCTAATCTCCTATATACAATGTATCACTCCATCATCCTGACCCCAGAAGCTCACAATCTAATCCCCCTATACACAATGATCACTCCCATCATCCCTGAACCCAGGAGCTACAATCTAATCTCCCTATATACACAGTGTATCACTCCCATCCTCCCTGACCCCAGGAGCTCACAATCTAATCTCCCTATATACACAGTGTATCACTCCCATCATCCCTGACCCCAGGAGCTGACAATCTAATCTCCCTATATACAATGTATCACTCCCATCATCCCTGACCCCAGGAGCTGATCATCTCTCTATATAAAATGTATCACTCCCATGACCCTAGGAGCTTACAATCTAATCTCCCTATACACAATGTATCACTCTCATATTCCCTGATCCCAAGAGCTCACAATCTAATCCCCTATAACACACAATGTATCACTCCAATCATCCCTGACCCCAGGAGCTCACAGTTTAATCTCCCTATATACAATGTATCACTCCAATCATCCCTGACCCCAGGAGCTCACAATCTAATCTCCCTATATACACAGTGTATCACTCCAATCAGCCCTGACCCCAGGAGCTCACAATCTAATCTCCCTATATACACAGTGTATCACTCCCATCCTCCCTGACCCCAGGAGCTCACAATCTAATCTCCCTATATACACAGTGTATCACTCCCATCATCCCTGACCCCAGGAGCTCACAATCTAATCTCCCTATATACAATGTATCACGCCCATCATTCCTGACCCCAGGAGCTCACAATCTAATCTCCATATATACACAGTGTATCACTCCCATCCTCCCTGACCCCAGGAGCTGACAATCTACTCTTCCTATAACACAGTGTATCACTCCCATCATTCCTGACCTCAGGAGCTCACAATCTAATCTCCCTATATACACAGTGTATCACTCCATCATCCCTGACCCCAGGAGCTGACAATCTAATCTCCCTATATACACAGTGTATCACTCCCATCATCCCTGACCCCAAGGGCTGACAATCTAATCTCCTATAACACAATGTATCACTCCCATCTCTCCTGACCCCAGGAGCTCACAATCTAATCTCCCTATAATACACAGTGTATCACTCCCATCATTCCTAACCCCAGGAGCTGACAATCTAATCTCCCTCTGTCACTGGGTTCTTACGACCAACACACAATCAACAAATCCGGCGTAGATGTGGGGGAACAGCCCCGACCACATTTATAGATGTCAGAGGATCATCGCCCTCCACATACACTGAACCGTCCCAGCCCTGGTCTCAGTCTCCTGGCTCCAGGGCTCGGTGCTCGGACACCGGCCGCTCACTTCCTCAGATCCCACGGGTCCCACTCATGGACCGGGCTCTACTTCTTTGAATCTCACAGAACAACTCACTCTACTACTACTACAACTACTACTCCTCCTCATACTACTACCCACCCCCCCCCCCGTGTCATTTCCTCTGGACAGTCCTCAGTGCCCCCCTGGAGATGCCCAGGTCAGCACAGGGGGAATCTCCAGGGTCCGGTCAGGTATATGGCACCTACAAACATCACACAGAACAGATCCCAACAGGAAACGCACGGATACAATGTAACAAAGAAAGAATAAAGCAAACATCACAAACTATCACAATGGAATAATCTACACCGTCACACCCTATTACCCAAAATGTATCACTCTCATCATCCATGCTCCAAAGAGCTCACTATCTAATCTCCCTATATACAATGTATCACTCCCATCATCCCTGACCCCAGAAGCTCACAATCTAATCCCCCTATACACAATGTATCACTCCCATCATCCCTGAACCCAGGAGCTACAATCTAATCTCCCTATATAAACAGTGTATCACTCCCATCCTCCCTTACCCCAGGAGCTCACAATCTAATCTCCCTATATACACAGTGTATCACTCCCATCATCCCTGACCCCAGGAGCTGACAATCTAATCTCCCTATATAAAATGTATCACTCCCATCATCCCTGACCCCAGGAGCTGATCATCTCTCTATATAAAATGTATCACTCCCATGACCCTAGGAGCTTACAATCTAATCTCCCTATACACAATGTATCACTCTCATATTCCCTGACCCCAGGAGCTCACAATCTAATCCCCTATAACACACAATGTATCACTCCATCATCCCTGACCCCAGAGCTCACTCTCTAATACTCCCCTATATACACAGTGTATCACTCCCCATTCACCTCGACCCCAGGAGCTGACAAATCTAATCTCCCTATATACACAGTGTATCACTCCCATCATCCCTGACCCCAGGAGCTGACAATCTAATCTCCCTATATACACAGTGTATCACTCCCATCATCCCTGACCCCAGGAGCTCAAAATCTAATCTCCCTATCTACAAAGTGTATCACTCCCATCCTCCCTGACCCCAGTAGATGACAATCTAATCTCCCTCTGTCACTGTGTTCTTACGAACAACACACAATCAACAAATCCGGCGTAGATGTGGGGGAACAGCCCCGACCACATTTATAGATGTCAGAGGATCATCGCCCTCCACATACACTGAACCGTCCCAGCCCTGGTCTCAGTCTCCTGGCTCCAGGGCTCGGTGCTCGGACACCGGCCGCTCAATTCCTCAGATCCCACGGGTCCCACTCATGGACCGGGCTCTACTTCTTTGAATCTCACAGAACAACTCACTCTACTACAACTACTACTCCTCCTAATACTACTACCCCCCCCCCCCCCCTAACGTGTCATTTCCTCTGGACAGTCCTCAGTGCCCCCCTGGAGATGCCCAGGTCAGCACAGGGGGAATCTCCAGGGTCCGGTCAGGTATATGGCACCTCCCCCCTCCCCGTGTGGTCATCCGGGCTGAGATACAAACATCACACAGAACAGATCCCAACAGGAAACGCACGGATACAAAGTAACAAAGAAAGAATAAAGCAAAACATCACAAACTATCACAATGGAATAATCTACACCGTCACACCCTATTACCCAAAATGTATCACTCTCATCATCCATGCTCCAAAGAGCTCACAATCTAATCTCCCTACTATACAATGTATCACTCCCATCATCCCTGACCCCAGGAGCTCACAATCTAATCTCCCTACTATACAATGTATCACTCCCATCATCCCTGACCCCAGGAGCTCACAATCTAATCTGCCAGATATACAAAGTATCAATTCTATGACCCCAGGAGCTCACAATCTAATCTCATTATACATAATGTATCATTACCATCCTCCCTGACCCCAGGAGCTCACAATCTAATCTCATTATACACAATGTATCACTCCCATCATCCCTGACCCCAGGACCTCACAATCTAATCTCCCTATATACAAAGCATCACTTCAGGAGTATATAATATCAGACAGATATGGATCTTTATGTTTCTGGAAATGTAGCAGCGCTGAGTTTGTTATTTTGCACATCTGTAGGTGATGTTATAGTGTAACCATAAGTCACAGAAATCACAGGGATGTAGCAGAGTGGAGCGTGTCATGTAGCAGCGAGTCTGTGGGACGGCAGAGCCGGCGTCTGACAGGAGGGTCTGATTCTCTCTTCCAGGTAAAGAGGATTTACTTGAAGACATTGCTGAATATCTGAGGACAGCAGGCGACAAACTGAACAACAAGGTATCTGCAGGGGTCGCTGTTATATATTTACATATCATTGAGGTGTAGTGACATCAGGTCTCCTGCAGGGGGAGCTGTTACATATATACATATCATTGAGGTGTAGTGACATCAGGTCTCCTGCAGGGGAGTGTTACTGTATACATATCATTGAGGTGTAGTGACATCAGGTCTCCTGCAGGGGAGGAGCTGTTACATATATACATATCATTGAGGTGTAGTGACATCAGGTCTCCTGCAGGGGGAGCTGTTACATATATACATATCATTGAGGTGTAGTGACATCAGGTCTCCTGCAGGGGGAGCTGTTACATATATACATATCATTGAGGTGTAGTGACATCAGGTCTCCTGCAGGGGGAGGAGCTGTTACATATATACATATCATTGAGGTGTAGTGACATCAAGTCTCCTGCAGGAGGAGCTGTTACATATATACATATCATTGAGGTGTAGTGACGACAGGTCTCCTGCAGGGGGAGGAGCTGTTACATATATACATATCATTGAGGTGTAGTGACATCAGGTCTGATATATACAGTTGAAACCTCTCATTATTCTGTATTTGGCAAATAGAAAGAATTTTGGTTCCTAATTGACCGAAAACGAGGAATGTTTATTCTGATTTATTGTCAGAGAGAAAAAGCTGCAGATGGGGCTTTATATAGAGGGAGGGAGAAACCGGCAGATGGGGCTTTATATAAGGAGGGAGAAACCTGCAGATGAGGCTTGATATAGAGGGAGCGAGAAACCTGCAGATGGGGATTTATATAGAGGGGAGGGAGAAACCTGCAGATGGGCTTTATATAGAGGGGAGGGAGAAACCTGCAGATGGGGCTTTATATAGAGGGGAGGGAAAAACCTGCAGATGGGGCTTTATATAGAGGGGAGAGAAAAACCTGCAGATGGGGCTTTATATAGAGGGGAGAGAAAAACCTGCAGATGGGGCTTTATATAGAGGGAGGGAGAAACCTGCAGATGGGGCTTTATATAGAGGGGATGGAAACTGCTGTTTTTTTTTACATATACATATCAATGAGGTGTAGTGACATCAGGCCTCCTGCGGGGGGAGCTGTGATGCCATACTCATCCGCTATTGTCTCTCTCCTCTTCCTTCTCTCTCAGGCCGTTCGGGAGCAGAGCTTTCTGCAGAGGCTTCAGCCCTTCTGGTCCTACAGCTTCTTCCAGAGACTCACGGAGTCCTACCTGGCGCACATGGTGCCCTCCTCGGAGCCGGCGCAGCAGAGCAGTAAGATCGCGCTGTGCGTCCACGCCACCACCAAGCTCACCGCTCTGGACAGTCACCCCATGAACAGGATGTCTGGTGTCAGATATCTGAAGGAAAACTACAGCCAACGGTTCAGGGACCTGGGAGGATGGGTAAGATGAAGGGTGACACACAGGGGGGCGCTGCTCTATACTCATGGGATACGGTGACCTCTGCTAGGAAGTGTAAACCAGGTGTATATTGTGCTGCATCTGCCCCTCATAGATAACACAACAGCCAATGCAATCAAGCAGTGGTGAAGTGTAAAGCAGGGGGCAAGCCCAAGCCTCAGATGAGTAAGGACTGTGGTTAACAGGGACGCTGCTCTACACCTACAGGGTATGGTCGAGCTCTGCTAGGAAGCATAAACCAGTTGTATTTTGTGCTGTGCCCTTCCCTCATATATAACACAGCAGCCAATGCAATCAAGCAGTGGTACAGTGTAAAGCAGGGGGCAAGCCCAAGCCTCAGATTAGTAAGGAAGTGTGGTTAAATAAGAAGGGGTGGTGCTCTACACCTATGGAGTAGGTTCGAGCTTTGCTAGGTAGCTTAGACCAGTTGTATTTTGTGCTGTGCCATTCCTTCATATATAACAAGAGCAGCCAATACAATCAAGCAGTGGTACAGTGTAAAGCAAGGGGCAAGCCCAAGCCTCAGATTAGTAAGGAAGTATGGTTAAATACAAGGGGGCGCTGCCCTGCACCCATCAGGTCTGGTCAAGCTCTGCTAGGAAGTGTAAACCAGGTGTATTATCTGTCCCTCATAGATAACACAGCAGCCAATGTAATCAAGCAGTGGTGCAGTTTAAAGCAGGGTGGAAGCCCAAGCCTCAGATGAGTAAGGAAGTGGGGTTAAATAAGAAGGGGTGCTGCTCTACACCTACGGGGTAGGTTCGAGCTTTGCTAGGTAACTTAGCCCAGTTGTATTTTGTGCTGTGCCCTTTCCTCATAGATAACACAGCAGCCAATGTAATCAAGCAGTGGTACAGTGTAAAGCAGGGTTTAAACCCAAGTCTCTGAGGAGAGAGGAAGTGGGGATAAGGCTTCCCCATGAGACGACTTCTCACCTTATGTCAAATCTTCATCTTTTAGGAAAAAGTTATGGGAATACCAGACAACCAGGAAGAGGCGGAGTCAGAGGTGGACTAAGGCCAAGAAGGCGGAGTCAATGATTTCACGCTGTCCTGTGTGACCCCATCATCATCTTTCAATCCTCAATCTCGTGAATTTATCTCCGCTCTCTCAGGACGAGGAGTCATATATTCTGGCAGTGAGCAACAGGGTACGAGGTGAGGGGCCGGGCCCCAGGCTCGAGGATCCCTGTTTACATTACTGACTGGTCTCATAGGGAAGATGGGAACCAATGGTACGTCAGCGACCACAGCGGGCGAGTGGGCGTTGGAATAAGTCAATGCAAGGGTGAGGGCGCTGCTTCATGTGTCAGACATAATTGTTGTGTCATAATAAAGTCATGGGAAAAGTCATGTAAGAGTCTGAGGGGAGGAGCTTGTACATCAAAGGGAGGAGTCTGACCAATCACAGGCACTGGTGGGCAACAGTGAAGAAGCACAATCAGCTGCTATCCAATACAGGAAGCTCTCAACTTGTATTAACCTCTACCTCTGCCATGAGGCCTGTACCGCCCTCTACCTGTGTCACGTGACACATACCACCCTCTACCTGTACTACCCTCTACCTGAGCCATGCATCCAGACCCACCTTCTACCTGTACTACCAGTGCCACCCTCTACCTGTGCCACGTGTCCCGTACCACCCCTGTACCGCGTGTTCTGTACCGCCCTCTACCTGTACTGCGTGTCTCGTACCTCCCTCTACCTGTACTGCACTGTCCTGCACTGTCCTCTACCTGTACTGCATGTCCTGCACCGCCCTCTACCTGTACTACATGTCCTGCACCGCCCTCTACCTGTACTACATGTCCTGCACCGCCCTCTACCTGTACTACATGTCCTGCACCGCCCTCTACCTGTACTACATGTCCTGCACCGCCCTCTACCTGTACTACAAGTACGGCACCGCCCTCTACCTGTGCTACACGTCCTGAACCGCCTTTACCTAACACACATCCTGCACCGCCCTCTACCTATACCACACGTCCTGTACCGCCCTCTACCTGTCCTACACGTCCTGCACCGCCCTCTACCTGTCCTACACGTCCTGCACCGCCCTCTACCTGTACTACACGTCCTGTACCGCCCTCTACCTGTACTACACGTGCCACGTATCCTGCACCGCCCTCTACCTGTACTACACGTCCTGCACCGCCCTCTACCTATACCACACGTCCTGTACCGCCCTCTACCTGTCCTACACGTCCTGCACCGCCCTCTACCTGTCCTACACGTGCCACGTATCTGCACCGCCCACTACCTATACCACACGTTCTGTACCGCCCACTACCTGTACTTCACGTCGTGCAGCGCCCTCTACCTATACCACACCTCCTGTACCGCCCTCTACCTGTACTACATGTCCTGCACCGCCCTCTACCTGTACTGCGTGTCTCGTACCTCCCTCTACCTGTACTACACGTCCTGCACCGCCCTCTACCTGTACTGCGTGTCTCGTACCGCCCTCTACCTGTACTACACGTCCTCTACCTGTACTACACGTCCTGCACCGCCCTCTACCTGTACTACACGTGCCACGTATCCTGCGCCGCCCTCTACCTGTACCACGTGTGCCGTACTGCCCTCTACCTGTACTCCATGTCCTGTACCGCCCTCTATCTGTACTACCTGTGCTACTTGTCCCGTTACCGCCCTCTACCTGTACCACATGTCCCGTACCGCCCTCTACCTGTACTACACACCCCATACCGCCTGGTGCTACAGTTGTGCTCAGAAATTCCCATCCCCCAGTTCGTAATCCCATGTACTGCCCCCTCTAACATCAGTGACAGCTCGACATCCTCTGTGGTAGTTGTGGATGAGGCTCTGCCCAATCTTCTTGGCCTCCAGTTCCTGTAAATCCCTGGGCTCTTGCATGAACTGCGCTTTGCTTGAGATCTCCCCAGAGCAGCGCAATGATATTGGGGTCAGGAGACGGAGACGACCCCTCCAGAACCTTCACTTTGTTGTGCTGTAGCCATTGACCGGTTGCCTTGGTCTTGTGTTTTGGATCGTTGTCATGTTGGAAGGTCCAAATACGTCCCATGCGCAGCTTCCGAGCTGATGGGTGCAAATTTGCCTCCAGTATTTGCTGGTAACTAGAGATGAGCGAACAGTAAAATGTTCGGTTCGAGTTTGAAAAAAATTGAGATCTTCAACTCAAACGTAACTTTTCTTGGACGGTTCGATCAACACTTCCGATATCGTGTTGCATTCATCTCTCCTTCAACTTTGACCAAGTTTCCTGCGCCTTTGTATCTCACAATTCCCTAAAGCATCAGTGCTCCACCTCCGTGCCTTACAGAAGGTACTCCTGGTGTTCCTCTCATCATAGACCTTGGTGACACCTCTCCAAATGCAATGTTTATGGCCAAAAAGTTCAGTTTTGGTCTCCTCTCTCCACATGACCTTGTTCCAGAAGTTCTGACGCTCATCCCTGTGCCGTTTGGTGGGCTGTAGACGAGATACTTTGTGGCTTCTTCTGGTGACTCCACCATGAAGCCCATTGTTCTTCTGGTGCCTCCTTATTGTGCATCTTGAAGCAGCCGCTCCGCTCGTTCTCAGAGTCTCCTGATGTTATAAGTAGGTTTTTCTTTGCTTCCTGACCAATTTTCCTGGCCATTGTGGCTGAAATTTTTGTCGAGTCTACCTGACCATGGTTTGGTTTTCCCAGAGCCTCCGATTTTCCATTGACCTTATCCATTCCTTGGAGATCTTCTTGTGTCCCTTTCCTGTTTTATACCTTTTCGCGTAGATCTGTTGACAATCCCTTTGCTTTCTCCCTGACTCACAATCCAGACACGTCAGTGGCTGCAGGAAAGATACAAGAGTCTGGATCCCACAAACTCACTCAGCTTTTATGCACATACACTGATACAAGCAAACAGGTCATAGGTGAGGATGTTACCTTTAGTCGCCATTCAAACCCAATGGTGTCAACTTCTGTGCATGTTATGAGGTCAAAATCACCAAGGGATGTGATAGGGGGTGTGTGGTATTAAGGACTGGGGGGGGGGGAGATCGGGGGTGTGTGGTATTAAGGACTGGGGGATGTGATAGGGGATGTGTGGTATTAAGGACTGGGGGTGTGATAGGGGGTGTGTGGTATTAAGGACTGGGGGATGTGATAGGGGGTGTGTGGTATTAAGGACTGGGGGGTGTGATAGGGGGTGTGGTATTAAGGACTGGGGGGGGGGGGGCGATAGGGGTGTGTGGTATTAAGGACTGGGGGGTGTGATAGGGGGTGTGGTATTAAGGACTGGGGGGGGCGATAGGGGTGTGTGGTATTAAGGACTGGGGGATGTGATGGGGGTGTGATATTAAGGACTGGGGGGTGTGATATTAAGGACTGGGGGGTGTGATAGTGGGTGTGGTATTAAGGACTGGGGGATGTGATGGGGGTGTGGTATTAAGGACTGGGGGTGTGATAGGAGTGTGTGGTATTAATGACTGGAGGGTGTGATGGGGGGGTGTGGTATTAAAGACTGGGAGATGTGATGGGGGGTGATATTAAGGACTGGGGGGTGTGATAGGAGTGTGTGGTATTAAGGACTGGGGGATGTGATGGGGGTGTGGTATTAAGGACTGGGGGATGTGATAGGGAGTGTGTGGTATTAAGGACGGGGGGATGTGATGGGGGTGTGTGGTATTAAGGACTGGGGGGTGATATTAAGGACTGGGGGATGTGATGGAGTTGTGGTTAAGGTGGGGTGTGATGGAGGGGTGTGTGGTATTAAGGACTGGGGGATGTGATAGGGAGTGTGTGGTATTAAGGACGGTTGGATGTGATGGAGGGGTGTGTGGTATTAAGGACTGGAGGGTGTGATGGTGGGGGGGGTGTGTGATATTAAGGACTGGGGGGTGTGATAGTGGGTGTGTGATATTAAGGACTGGGGGTGTGATAGGGGATGTGTGGTATTAAGGACTGGTGGGTGTGATAGGGGGGGTGGGTGGTATTAAGGACTGGGGGATGTGATAGGGGTTGTGTGGTATTAAGGATTGGGGGGTGTGATAGGAGATGTGTGGTATTAAGGACTGGGGGGGTGATAGGGGGATGTGTGGTATTAAGGACTGGGGGATGTGATAGGGAATGTGTGGTATTAAGGACTGGGGGTGTGATGGGGGGGGTGTGATATTAAGGACTGGGGGGTGTGATAGGGGGTGTGGAACTTCTGAGCAAAACCGTGTATGTCCTGTACTGCCCTCTACCTGTACCAGACCAATCAACATGCATGAGCCCTCACTGGGGGCCAAAGCCTGCAATGAATGTTAATGAAATAGGGCAGTGGGCGGGGCTGTAATAAATATTAATGCTTCTGAGCAGGAGGTGGAGACTGTACTGAATATTTATTCACCTGGACAGGAGGCGGAGCCTGTAATGAATATTAATGCATCAGGACAGTGGGCGGGGCCTATAATATTTATGCATCTGAGCAGGAGGCGGAGCCTGTATTGAATATTTATGCACCAGGACAGTGGGCGGGGGTCTGTAATGAATATTAATGCACAGGACTGTGGGCGGGGGCCTGTAATGAATATTAATGCACAGGACAGTGGGCGGAGTCTGTAATGAATATTAATGCATATGAGGAGGCGGAGCCTGTAACGAATATTTATGCACCATGAGTGGGTGGGTCCTGTACTAAATATCAATGCATCTGAGCAGGAGGCGGAGCCTGTAATGAATATGAATGCACCAGGACTGTGGGCGGAGCCTGTAATGAATATTAATGTATCTGAGCAGGAGGCGGAGCCTGCAATAAATATCAATACATCAGGACAGTGGGCGGAGTCTGTAATGAATATTCATGCATCTGAGCAGGAGGCGGACCCTGTAATGAATATTAATGCATCAGGACAGTGGGCGGGGCCTGTAATAAATATTAATGCTTCTAAGCAGGCGGCGGAGCCTGTATTGAATATTTATGCACCAGGACAGTGGGCGGGGGTCTGTAATGAATATTAATGCACACGACAGTGGGCGGGGCCTGTAATAAATATCAATGCATCTGAGCATGAGGCAGAGTCTGTAATAGAATATTAATTTTTGAGCAGGGGGGACCTGCAAAAAATTTCCCAACTCAACAGGGGGGGATTGAAAAATATTAATCCCTTGAGGGGCGGACCCCTGTACAAATATTTATGCCCATAGGGGTGGGTCCTTACTAAAATCATATCTGAGCGGGAGCGGAGCTTAATGAATATTAACGTTTCTGAACAGGAGGTGAAGCCTGTGATGAATATTATTATTTCAGGACAGGAGGCGGAGCCTGCAATGAATAAAAATAAATCTTCGAATAAATAAAAGGAGACGCCCGGGTTTTGAGCTTTTGTTTTATTATAAAAATCAAGTCTTTGTTGCGGCTCGCCGGCGCTCCTCGCTGGTGACTTTTTATACACAGCTTACAAAGGCAGCTTATATATTACAAAAAATATAAAACCCATCGTGCGAGCGCGCGGCCCGCCCAAATTTGGGCCAAACCCAACCCCCTCAATTCCCCCGTGCGATTTCGTAGCGCTGGAGCCACCCCCCCCAAAAGGGACCCCCCCCAAAGGGGAGCCCCACCCCCGAGTTACCGTTCCTATTCGTCTTTGGTCGGGCTTTGGTCCCCCAATCTTTGGGCCTATGGTCCCGACACACGCGGGCGGCTCCTCAGCTCTTGCTCGGTTGCAGCCACGCCCCTTTTTTTGGGGTTTTTTTTAAACCACAGTCATGGTTCCTTGGTCGAGAGGGGAGGGCTTTTTCAGGCCCCTGGTCCCTTCCACGGGCCGTCCTTTGGCCCAGTCCAAACCCCCCCTTTTGCCCATAGGCGGTGCCTTTTAATCATGCCCGTCCTTGCTCTCCCCACTGCAGCAAACCCGGCGGAAAACCCCACCCCCCGAAATTAGTGTGGGTGACCAGATGCAGGAATATTCTCTTTTAAAACGGTATACGGCGAGTACAAAACAATGGTACGGGTTTCATAAAAACGTTTACATCGAGGTATAAAAACATTAAAAACTTTCGTTTCGTTAAAAAATAGAAACTCTGACCTGCGGGGGGCCGGGGGAACGCGGCAAAAAAACTTTGGTGAACAACAAAAAAAAAACAAAAAATAAAAAAAAAACTAACAGACCGGGGCGCACCTCCCGTAAAATCTAGTTTTTGCCCCACCCCCGGGGCCGGGATAGGGGATATAGCAGGTGGGAAAGAACCATTACAGAGCGGGGGGGTGCAGCTTGTTTACAGACCATGAGGCAAGAAGATATATTATACAGTTATAATGGGGCGGATGGTCTCTAACCTGCAGCCCCCCAGCGGTAGTGAAACATCTCCCAGCATCCCCTGCCAGCCTCAGACTCTCCAACTAGTGATTACATCTCCCATCATCCCCTGTTAGCCTCACCCTCCCAACTGGACTAACTCCCCATCTCCCCTGTTAGCCTCAACTCTCCAAACAGGATACACCCCAAAACACCCTCTCCACCTCAGGCAAAAATATTGTAATCATCCCCCATCATCCCTCCCAGCCTCGGGCTAAAAATATTTTGGGGTACATCTCCATCTTTCCCCGCCGTTCAGGCTCTCCGACTATTGAACATTCCCTCATCCTTTTGCCATTTTAAGCTCTTCAACAAATTTGATACCTCCCATCCCCCCTGCCAGCCACAGGCTCTCCAACTATTGACTACATCTCCCAGCATCCCTTGCTAGCCACCAGATCTCCAACTACATCTTCCAGCATCCCCTCCTAGCTTCAGGCTCTCCCCTTTTGATCATCCCCACACTCCCGTGGCTCTCCCAAAAATTTGATACATTTCCCCGCTCCCCCGCCGTAAGTTCACAGACTAGAAGATCTACAAGTTGCAGACCACTGCCTCATTGACACAGGACCGATCTGGTGGACGCATGATGCGTTACTCCCACCATGCAATCTGAAACTCCGCAACCGTGGAGACCCCTTTTAATTCTTAAAGGTGTAGTACACCCTCCACCCCCCAAAAAAAATAATAAAAAAAAAAACCCGGTAAACACGGCCCCTAAGCTTTTTGGGCCAGGCGGCCGGGGGTGGGATCGATCTACCAATCATTGCTTCTACCAGGAGATAAAAAATGGAAAAAAAAAATTCTTAAAACTAAAAAAATTGTAAAAAAAAAAAGGGAAAAGTTAAAACTAGAAAAAAAATCTTAACTAGAAAATTGTATAAATAAAAAATTTAAAACTAGAATAAAAAAATTCAAATTAGAAAAATTCAGAAAAAATATTAACTAGAAAATGAAAAAAGAAAATGTAAAAAAAAAAAAAGTTAAAAGTAAAAAAAAAAAAAAATAAAAATCCTTAAAGTGCCCCCACCTGGGCGGTGGAGCAGCCTCGTCCCCCCGGCTGCGGCGGTTTAAGGCATAGTGTGTGTGTGTCTGTTTAGTTTGCAAAAATAGATATTTCTATATATTTATATATTTGTACAATATTGGCGGCAGCGGCGGCCGAGGACCCTTTATCAAAAGCTTAACGCGAAGGGGGCGGAGCCGTGACCAGGGGCGCGCTACGAAAATATATAAATATCTTTCTCTATGTACAAGTCCGTCCACGGAGCGACCGCCCCCGGAAAGGGGGGGGGCCTAAAATAAATCGTAATGTAGTGGTAGAGCAGTTGTTTTAAAAAGGGGGGGGGGGCTCAGGACAGCCCGACAGGGGAGGGCGGCGGCGGGTACAGATGATGGGAGTAGCTGCGCTCCGTGTAGGGTGACGGGGACGCTCCCTCGGCGCAGGTACGGGCGGGCGGCGTCGGGGGGGGGGGGCACGGCCCGAGTCTAGTTCGGTGGGGGGTTTAACCTTTGGCCTGGCCGCGCCGGCGGGGGCTCGGGTGTAGTCGCGTGAGACGTCCGTGCTGCAGGGCGTGGTGGGCGGAGAAAATTGGGGGGGCGTACGGCCGGTAACCTGCGGGGGAAAAAAACAAGGCTGGGGGTGCGGCCACTTTCAATAGCTCTGCTTGCTGTCAGTGACTTCGTTACATCCGGAGGGTAGAAACGGAATTGTTCTCACAGCAGAGTTTATTACAATGTGTAAAAAATGGAAAAATTAAAACTAGAAAAAAAAAAATAAATCCTAAAACTAGGAAATTGTAAAACATTTCAAACCGTAAAAATAAAAAATGCAAGTTAGAAAAATTTAAATTTGAAAAGTTGTGAACAAATATTAAAAACTAGAAAATGAAAAAATTCTTAAAACCTAAATTAAAAAAAAATTTCAAACTATAAAAAAATTTTTAGAAAAAATTTAAAAAATTCAAATTAGAAAAATTGTGAAAAGAATTTAGAAACTAGAAAATGAAAAAATTCTTAAACCTAAAATTGTAAAAAATTTCAAACTATAAAAAAATTGATTAGAAAATTTAAAAAATTTAAAAATTTAGAAAAATTGTGAAAAAAATTTAGAACTAAAAATAAAAAATTCTTAAACTAGAATTAAAAAAAAATTTAAAAACTAAAAAAAAATTTTCAAATTAAAAAAAATTTTTAAAAAAATATAAAAACTAAAAATAAAAAAAAAATTTTTGAAAACTAGAATTGTAAAAAATGTCAAACTATTAAAAAAATTTAAAGATTCAGATTAGAAAAATTTAAAAAATATTGAAAACTAGAAAATGAAAATAATTCTAAAAAAAAACAAAAATTAGAAAAAAAAATTAGCACAAACTTAAGAAAAATAAAAATAATTAAAAACCCTTAAAGTCCCCCCCCCCCCCCCCACCCCCCCCCCCGGCGGTGAAGCAGCCCGCCCCCCCCCGGGGGGCGCGGGTTGGGGCATGGTGTTCTTACAGTGGGGTTTTTGTTAAATGTGAAGGGGGGGAAACCGCGAAAGAGCGCAGAGGGGAGAAATGCACGGCGCGGCCAAAAGTCCCGCCTTTGATGCGTCCACCAATGGCTGCACAGGATTTCGGCAAACCTTTGTGGCCATCGGTGGATACATCGGAGGGGGATTATTCTTTAATTTTTACAATGTATCAGTTTGCAGTCCAGACTGTTAAGCCCTATAAATGGGATTTGTACAGGCTGGATGCAAATGTAACGAACACTCAGCTGTGAGCATCAGGACTGGATTGTAGCATTTGGACGAGGTTTCCGTTCACTGACAGCAAATATGTAAGTAAATGTAAGACGAGCAGCAGCCGAGTCTCCTGACCATGATGGGAGTGATGATCCAGCCCCCGCCCTGTGAGGCGCCCCCCCCCCCGCCCTTTTACCTGTATGAGCGGTGCGTAGACGGACTATTGGAGGAATAGCCGAACTCCATGGTGTAGTGGGAGCGCTCCGTGGCCGGGGAGGGGGGGCGGATTCAGAATCTGAATTGGAAGAGAAGACGTTAGTGCCTCAGTCAGGATGTCCGGGGAGTAATCAAGAGAGAGTCCGGAGTCTATAGATTGGATACACTGTAACAGACCCTCAGCTCAGGAGAGAGTCCGGAGTCTATAGACTGGATACACTGTAACAGACCCTCAGCTCAGAGAGAGTCCGGAGTTTAGAAGGATACACTGTAACAGACCCCCAGTCAGGGGAGATCCGGAGTCTACAGACTTTGGGTACACTGTAACAGACCCTAGCTAGGGAGAGTTTCCGAGTCTAAGACTGGATTACACTGTAACAGACCTAGCTCAGGAGAGAGTCCGGTAGTCTATAGATTGGATACACTGTAACAGACCCTCAGCTTAGGAGAGTCCGGAGTCTACAGACTGGATACACTGTAACAGACCCTCAGCTCAGGAGAGAGCCGGAGTTAAGATTGATACTGTAACAGACCCTCAGCTTCAGGGAAGGGCGGAGTCTAAGACTGGATTTCACTGTAACAGACCCTAGCTCAGGAGAGAGTTCCGGAGTCTATAGGGTGGTACACTGTAACAGAAACCCCCAGCAGGAGGAGTCCGGAGTCTATAGACTGGATACACTGTAACAGACCCTCAGCTCAGGAGAGAGTCCGGAGTCTACAGACTGGATACACTGTAACAGACCCTCAGCTTAGGAGAGTCCGGAGTCTATAGATGGATACACTGTAACAGACCCTCAGCTCAGGAGAGAGTCTGGAGTCTACAGACTGGATACACTGTAACAGACCCTCAGCTCAGGAGAGAGTCCGGAGTCTATAGACTGGATACACTGTAACAGACCCTCAGCTCAGGAGAGAGTCCGGAGTCTACAGACTGGATACACTGTAACAGACCCTCCGCTGAGGAGAGGGTCGGGAGTCTATAGACTGGATACACTGTAACAGACCCTGAGCTCAGGGGGAGAGTCGGAGTCTATAGAGGGATACACTGTAACAGACCCTCAGCTCGGAGAGGTCCGGAGTATAGTGGATTACATGGTTGGCGTTCTCACCGGTGGGAAGTAGGTGCCTTTGGTGCTGGAGGAGCTGCTGGAGGAGGCGCCGGTCACGTGGGCGCGGTCGTACGGCGGCCCGCTGCTTCCTCCCATGATGCTCAGCGAGCTGATCACCGACTTCCCCCGCGACATTCCTGCAAGGAAAAAAGGGCGAAAAATCAGAAAAAAAAGGGGAGACCCTGGGAGGCCGGGGGTTAATAGAGGAATCCCCCACCACGCCCGACCCCCGCCCAAACAATGAATCCGCCCGCATGCAACCGGATCCGCTATAGACTCTATATACCTCTGTTGTACAAGAGCCAGGGGGTGGGGGAGGGAGCAGGTGTAGACCCGGGGCACTATATGGCGGCACACAACCTGGAGGAAGCTCAAAAAGGGGGCAATTTTGGCAGCCCCCGCCTGGCAGGAAGTTGCTAAGAGGGCACTATTGGCCACCCCCGCCGGCAGGAAGTGCTAAGGGCACTAATGCGCACACCACCTGGCGGAAGCTGCAAAGAGGGAAAATTGGCGCAACACTCACCTGGCAATGGGGGGAGGATGTGCTTTTTAAAAGGGCACATGGGGTGAAACCCCCCGGAAGGGGGGGTAGGGGGTTTTGGCATAAGGGGGCCTATAGGCAGCACCCCCCCCCTGGGGCCCTTTAAAGGGCACATTGGGAAGGGCAGGTGCAAGGGGGGACTATATGGCAAACACCCCCTCGAAAATGTTTTAAGAGGGCACCTATAAAGCCACACCCCCTGGGAACTGTAAGAGGGAAAAAACTATTCAAAGCCTGGGGAACTTAAAGGGACATATGGCAGACACCGTGGCCCCAGGAAGCTCTAAAGGGAACAATGGCCCCTCACCGGCGGGGAATTTTCCAAGGGGGGGCACAATAGTGGCCAACAATCCCTGGAATGGGGGGGGGATCGGTTATAAAGGGTTTTGAGGCCACTCTTTTATAAGGGGGGGACTACCGGGAAGGGGGGAGGGGGGAGGTTTTAAAACGGGGGCAATTTGGGCCAGAAGTGGTGGGGAAATTTCACCGGTGTTTGGTGTTGTGTGAGGGGGGGAGGGGTTTTTATTATTTTTTGATGGCAAATTAAACCCAAAAATTATTTTTAGATTTAGGTCGTTCACACTTTTTTCGGCCCATTGGGCCTTATTGGGGCCGGTTGGGTTTGCGAAAGGGAATCGCGGGAAATTGGTTCCCAGTTCATTGGCAGGTGCCGGGGGGGGGAAAAAGGGACATGCCATTTTTTAGGCGGGCCCTTAAACAATTTTGGATTTTGGGGGCCGGGAGGGTGGGGGTCCCCCCCCCCCTGTTGTTTTCTCGGAAAAAAAGGGGAAATAAGGGTTTGGAAACAGGAAATAGGTTTAAGTTTGTTGAAAATGTAAATTTTAGTTTTAAAAAAGCATTCTGTTCTCTTGGAATCCCAATTTTTTGGATTTTATGGACGGGTTTTTGTAAAGGGGGGGCACACTCACCTGGCATGGGGGTAGGCGGGTGCAGGTGTAGTATAGGGCACTATATGGGTGTAGCAGCGGGCACACTCACCTGGCATGGGGTAGGCATGTGCAGGTGTAGTAGGGTGCACTATATGGGTGTAGCAGCGGGCACACTCACCGGGTTTTGGGGGTAGGGGGGTGCGGGTTTTGTTTAGGGGCACTTTGGGTTAGCGGGGGGCACCTCACCGGGCTGGGGTAAGGGGGGTGGTGAGGTGTAGTGGGTGCATTTTAAGGGTGTAAGGGCCACCCCTGGCATGGGGTGGGGGGGAGCGGTGTTTTGGGTGCTTATGGGGTAGCACGGGCACAACCTGGCATGGAGGTGGGGGGTGCAGGTGTGTAGGGGCATTATGGGTGTACCCGGGGCACCCCCCTGGCAGGGAGGTAGGGGGGTGCGGTGTTTTGGGGGGGACTAGGGGGTTTGTACGGGGCCACTCCCCTGGGCAGGGGTAGGGGGGGTTGAGGTTAGTAGAGGGAATATGGGTTAAGGGCACACCCCTGGCATGGGGGGGTGTGCGGGTTTAGTAGGGTACTATATGGGTGTAGTAGAGGGCACACTCACCTGGCTTTGGGGTAGGGGTTGGGGGTTTTGGGGGGCTTTTAAGGGGGTGTTTTTTGAGGGCACACCACCGGGCCGGGGGAGGGGGGGGCGGGTTTAGTATGGGCATATAGGGGTTTTTTTAAGGGGCAACTCCCCGGGTTTGGGGAGGGGGTAGGTTTGTGGGGGTTGCATATAGGGGTGTACAGCGGGCACATCACCTGGCTTTGGGGGTTAGGGGTGTTGCGGTGTAGTAGAGGACTATAGGGTGAAGAGGGCACCTCATGGCATTGGGGTAGGGGGGTTGTGCAGGGTTTTTAGGGGGGCAAAGGGGTGAGAAAGGGGCACACCACCGGGCAGGGGGGTAGGGGGTGCAGGTGTTTTTGGGGGCCTATTTTTTTGTAGGCGGGCACACTCACGGGCTGGGGGTGGGGGTGCAGGTTTTGTGGGCCCCAATTTTTGGGGTGAAGGGGCCCCCTCCCCGGGGCAGGGGGGTAGGTGTGTGCAGGGTTTAGGTGCATATAGGGGTTTTGCAGGGGGCACACCACCGGCGGGGGAGCTGGTAAGAGAGTGGGGGTGCGGACGAAAACCCAGGGGCCCCGAGGCCGGCCCGTGCACCACGTAGTCGTTGGCCATGGTCTCGCCGGTCGTTCATTGGGGGGAACGACCCTCTGGCAACAAGTACACCCCGCCCCCCACAAAGACGTGGGAGACCCTTTTTGGAGCCGATGGTGTTGGTGGAGGGGGGCGGCGGCTCCTCTGTGGGGTCTGTATGGGGCAATACATGTAGTTAGGGGGGAGGTGACAGTAAATCGGGGAGGGTATGATGCGTCTCGTCGGCGACTTACAGCAGCCCAGTTCGTCGGAGCTGTCGCTGCAGTCGCGGTTGTGGTCGCAGCGCCGGTGCTTCCCGATGCACTGGCCGCTGCCGCAGTGGAACTGGTCGCTGCTGCAGATCTCTGAGGAGAGAGCACAGGGTGGGGGTTAGTCCTCTCCATCCGGTCCCGGAGGAGGGGGGGGCGCGGCGGGGCGGGGCCCCAACCGTTGCAGTTTCTTTCGTGGGATTTTCCCTGGCAGTTTTCCCCCCGTTCAGCGGTGGGGTCCCCCTTCGCACTGGCCGCTGGCGCACTGGAACTGCTGCAGCGAGCACTTGGGGCAGTTGTGCTCGTCGCTGTTGTCCACGCACTCCATGAAGCCGTCGCAGCGCCACTCGGCCGGGATGCAGTCCACCTCCCCGGTGTAACAGGTGAACTGCTGCGGGGAGCAGGTGGGCGGCTCTGCAACAACGAACAAAGGGTTAGGGACCCCGAAAGCGGGGGGGCGGGGGAGGGGGAAACACCACCCACCTCCGCAGGAGAGCTCGTCCTGGAGCAGCACCAGGAGCATGGGGCAGGAGCAGCGCGTGGTCCCGTCGCCCTTCACGTGCAAAAAGTGCGAGCAGCACCGCCGTTGCCTGGGCGAAAAGGGGGCCCCCTCGTGAGACAAGCAAAATCAACATGGCTGCCATAGTGCAGCAGCGTGCCGCCATATTGTGTGCTGCCGCCGCGGTACTCACTGTACTCCTTCAAGCTCAGCTCCGTCACCGCGTGGATGTCCGTCAGGAAGGGGATCCGGGCCTGGATCTTCGTGCGCCCCTCGCGCCCCGTTTTATCGATGCGTTCGATCATCTGCTGCTGCCGGTCGATCCAGTACAGGTGGTTCCCGAAAACCGTCAGCCCCACCGGCTGCAGCACGTTGGAGTCCTCCAGCACCACCGGGGGCCCGCCTGGGAAAGGGGGAGTGCAAAACTAGGCATTATGGGGAAATGTCTGATAATCCGACAAGCCCCGAATAATCTGGCACCCACCCCAACAATCCCCACCCACCCCCAACCCCCCCCAATTTCCGGGATCCTTCCCTTCCCGCAGGGCCTCCCATTTAAACCGGCACCCCCCCCCCAAACCCCCCTTAAACCGGCATTAACCCATAAACTGCCCCTCCCCGATCCGGCATTCATCCCATAATCCGGCATTCATCCCATGATCTGGCACCCTCCACAATCCGGCATGCCACCCATTAAACCGGGCCCCCCCCCCGAAAAACGGCACTCACCCCAACCCTCCCATAATCTGGCATTCATCCCATGATCTGGCACCCTCCACAATCCGGCATGCCACCCATAATCCGGCACGCCCTCCCGTAATTCGGCACTCACCCCAACCCTCCCTAATCCGATTCACCAAGATCGGCACCCCCCAATCCGGGCATCCTCCCAAAATCCGGCATTCATCCCCTACTCTCGAACCCACCCCTATCCGGCATTACTCCCATAATCCGGCACCCGCCCCAACCCTCCACACCTTCTCATTACGCACCCCGTAATCTAGCATGCCCTGTAAACTGATATGCCCTACCCCCCCCAAACCCCTAATACTGTATTCCAGCCCAAAATGAAAATAATATTAAAATACACAACAACACACACACACATTATCCCACAAATGCCATGAATCAATGAGGACATGACCCTGGTAAACCAGCAGATTCTAATGGTTCCGGTTCACATTAAAAATCTATTTAAACCATTGAAAATCCAAAAACGGATAAATCCAGCACAGGAATATAAAACCTAATTCCAAAGACCCAAGAACCAAATGGGAAAATTACCTGAAAAACACAGCGACTTTAAAATAAGCTCTCTTGGCACCAAGATTATATTTTTATTATTATTTATTTAAAGCCCCATTGATTCCAGGGCGCGTACATTCGGGGGGTTACATACATACAAAGTAAAACGGGGACAGTGATTAGGGTTAAGACAATTGGCCCGGGACAGGGGGAGAGGGCCCCTACCCCGAGGGCTTACAATCACAAGGGGGGGGGAAAAGGAGGAGGTGAGGGGCAAACATGTCTGTGGGGGGAAATAGTGACAATTTTTGGAAAGGTTTAGGCAAGCCTGAAAAAAAGGGTTTTCGGGTTAAATTTTTGAACGGTGAAAGTGGGGGGAGGGGTTGATGGTTGGGGCAGGAGTTCCAGAGTGTGGGTGAAGCCGGGGAGAATTAGAGGGTTTTATGTGAGGAGTTAAAAGGGGAGGAGGGGGGGAAAAGGTCTGTGGGGAGCAAGGTGCGGTGGGGGGAAATTTAAAAATTTTGGGGCAGAGAGTTGGGGGGGAGAGGTCATGGAGAGCCTTGTAGGTCAGGGTTTAGGTTTAAAAAAAATTTCGCGGGGAAATGAGAAGCATGGAGGGATGGCAGAGGGGAAGAAGGAGTAGGCGAGGAGAGGGGGGGATAAAAACGGCAGCAAGTTAAAGGGATGGATTGGAGGGGAGGGAGGTGCTAGCGGGGAGGCCCAGAGAAGGATTTTGAGTAGCCCTGGCGGGAAATACGGGCATAACCAGCATACTTTTTCAATACCATTTGAAACCAAAAATACCTTTTAATCTAAACGGGAATAGGATACATAATCCCATAAAACCAAACCAATGAGAAAACTGCTCCAATGGCTTATAAATGGGAAGGGCCAAGATGCCCCCTCTGCGCTGCCCGATCACACCCCTTACACAACAAGAGCGGAGTGTCATGGCAGCCAGGACCCTAATGCAGATCTCCATAGCTGCCATGTTAGTGCTCCTGCCATAGACCAGAATGGAATCGCTATATACACTGCAGGACTTGGATCAGACCTAACACATAGACGACGCTTAAATGTTACTGCGAAAAAAAATAAAATAAAATTATATATATTCAAAAAAATTAAAAAAAAATAAAAATTTGCTTTATAAAAAATATTTAAAAAAAGAAAAAAAATTATTTAAAAAAGAAAAAAGTCCAAAATTTCGGGGTTTTGGGGGTTTTTGGGGGGGGGGTGGGGGGGGAGGGGGGAAGGGAAGGGGGGCGGGGAAGGGGGGAAAAAAGGGGGAAAAAATGGTTGGGGGGGGGGGGGGGGGGGAAAAAAAAAAAAGGGGGGCAAGGGGGGGAAAGGGGGGGGGGAAAATCTAAAAAATTTTAAAAAATTTCCTTTTCCTTGGGGGTTTTAAAAAATTTAAAAAAAAATTTTAAAATTTGTTAAAGGTTTTTTTTAAACCAAAAGGCCCCCCCAAAAAAAACCCCGGTTTAAAAAAAAGGGGAAAAGGGGGGAAAAGGGGCCCCCCCCGGGTTTAAAAATTAAAAATTTGGCCCCCTTGAAAAAGGGAAACCCCTTTAACCGAAACCCCCCAAAAAACCCCCTTAAAAAAGGGGAAAAAAAAAAAAATTTTAAAATTTAATAAAAAAAAAAAAATTCACCTCACAAAAAAATAAACCGGTGCATGGGTCTGACAGCAAAAAAAAACAAAAATATATAAAAAATGTAAAAAACAATTTGTAATCCCCCCAAGCATTAAAGTCCAATCAAACCACAAAATTCAAAATTTATCCTACACAATAAAATACCCAACACCAAATTTTTTTTTTTTGGGGAATAAAAATTAAAGGTTTAAAAAAAAAAAAAAAAAAAAAATTCCCACATTCCAATTTCCCAAATTTCAGGTTTCCCCATTCACCCCCGCTTAAAATAAAAAAAAATTAAAAAAAAAAAAAAATACACACAAAATTGCTAAAAAATAAATAAATAAAAAATACACCCACAAAAAAACATAAGACGATGTGTAGGTTTGACAGCAAAACCAAAGAAAAAAATGTAATGGTCTCGCAATTATTTTTTTTTTTTTAGTAGTCAACTATGGTGAAAAACTCACGGGTATTGTTGGTTTTTATTGATCTGGGAGGATAAAAAACACCGGCTAGGTCGGGAACCCGGAAAACAAACCCCCCCCAAAAGTTTGCACAAATTTTTTTTTTCAAATTAAACTGCAAAAAAAACCAGGCCCTGAAAGTGATGGCTCTAGGAAAGCAAACACACCCCCGCTCCAAGTCAGAAATTCACCCCTCAAGTTACATCTCCCAGAAAATGGGGATCAGAAGCAACAAAAAAACGCCCGGCAACAGCGCACAATCCTCTGGTGTGAGGGGTGAGGCTGCTGGGGCGCAGCGCCAGGGTGAGGGGTGAGGGTGGGGGTGCAGCGCCGGGGTGAGGCTGCTGGGGTGCAGCGCCCGGGGGGAGGCGTTTTGGGGTGGCAGGGGCCGGGGTGGGGGCTGCGGGGGGGCAGCGCCGGGGTGGGGGCGGGTGGGGTTTCAGCGGGCCCGGGGGGAGGCTGCGGGGTGCAGGGGCCCCGGGGTGAAAGGTGGGTGAAGGTGCCCGCCCCCGGTGTGAGGCTGCTGAGGTGCAGCCCGTGTGAGGGTGAGGGTGCTGAGTGCACGCCGGTGTTAGGGGCCCGAAAGGGGCAGCGCCGGGGTGAGGCTGTTGGGGTGCAGCGCCGGGGTGAGGCTGTTGGGGGGGGCAGGCCGGGGGTGGGGGCTGCTGGGGGGCAGCGCCGGTGTGAGGCCCTTTCTGGGGGGCAGCCCCGGGGGGAGGCTGCTTTAAGGGGGCAGGGGCCGGGGTGAAGGGGGAGGCTGCTTGGGGCTGCCGGGCCCGGGGTTTAGGCGCGAGGGGCAAACCCGGTGTGAGGCTGCTGGGGTGAGGGGTGAGGCTGCTGGGGTGCAGCGCCGGGGTGAGGCTGCTGGGGTGCAGCGCCGGTGTGAGGCTGCTGGGGGGCGCACCGGTTGGGGATAAAGGGGAGGCTGAAGGGGGGAGGGGGGGGCTGCTGGGTGAGCCCCCGGTGTGAGGCTGCTGGGGTGCAGCACCGGTGTGATGGGTGAGGCTGCTGGGGTGAGGGGGGAGGGTGTGGGGTGGAGGTGGGAGCGCCGGGGTTTAGGGGTAGGCTGTGGGGTGCAGCCCCTGCTCTTTCCCCGCGGGGGGCCTCGTACGTCCTTCTTACCAAAACAGGGGCGCTTCTCTTTTGATGCGTCGCAGGTCGGGGGGGGTCGGGCCCCGAAAAGCTTCCCCATCTTTTATCCAGACAAACGCAATTTGGGGGTTTACGGGGCCCCGTAAGAAAGGCCTCGCGCTCCCCTCCCCCTCCCCGGCCCCTCGAATTAAAGGTCAATCTTGGGCCCAAACGGTCCTGCAGGTTGGTGAAGTACATGTACCTGGAAGGGGGGGGAAAAATATTAGGGGGGACCAAAGCAGGAAAAACCCTTTAAAGGGAAAAAACAATCATGACCCATAGGACCCAAAGTCAGGAACCCAGTGATGACCAGTAGGGCCCATAGTCCGACACAACTTGTAGGGCCCCCAGTCAGAAATCCAGTCACCACCGCTAGGACCATGTCAGGACCCCGGTCACCACCGCTAGGACCATGTCAGGACCCCGGTCACCACCGCTAGGACCAAGTCAGGACCCCAGTCACCACCGCTAGGACCATGTCAGGACCCCGGACACCACCGCTAGGACCATGTCAGGACCCCAGTCACCACCGCTAGGACCATGTCAGGACCCCGGTCACCACCGCTAGGACCATGTCAGGACCCCGGTCACCACCGCTAGGACCATGTCAGGACCCCGGTCACCACCGCTAGGACCAAGTCAGGACCTCAGTCACCACCGCTAGGACCAAGTCAGGACCCCGGTCACCACCGCTAGGACCAAGTCAGGACCCCGGTCACCACCGCTAGGACCATGTCAGGACCCCCGGGCCACCACCGCTAGGACCAATCAAGGGGCCTCATCACCACCGCATACCAACGGAAACCCCATCACCCCCGTAGGACCATTCAGGGCCCCGGTCACCACCCTAAGACCATGCGACCCCCCGGTCCCCACCCCCTAGACCAAGTCAGGCCCCGGTCCCCCACCGCTAGGACCATGTCAACCCCCGGCCCCCAAAACCCCTAGGACCATTAGGACCCCCGGGCACCACCGCTGGACCATGTCAGACCCCGTCACCACCCCTTGGGCCATGTCAGGGCCCCCGGGGCACCACCGCTAGGGCCATTCGGACCCCGGCACCACCCCTAGGGCCATTAGGACCCCGGGCACCCCGCTAAACCAAAATCAGGGGCCTCAGCACCCCCCCAGGACCAACAGGACCCCAGTCACCACCGCAGGCCATGCAGACCCCGGTCACCACCGCTAAGACCAGTCAGACCCCGGGCACCACCCTAGGGCCAAGCAGGCCCAGTCACCCCGCTAGGACCCTGTCAGGGCCCCGGTTCACCACCGCTTGGACCATGCAGGACCCCGGTCACACCGCTAGGGGGGGGCCAAGCAGGACCTCAGCACCCCGCTAGGGGCCAAGTCAGGGCC